>JBBBDQ010014423.1:0-14804 GCA_037127315.1 Ascarosepion bandense
CATATCTGAAAGAAAAGCAAAAAAAATATAACTTTGGAAAGAAAAGAGACGGAATCTGGAAGCCGAACTCGCTTAAAGATCCAAACGGTAAAAAGAAAGTTATTTTTCCCCGCTGCTTTCATACATTTGAATATTTAAAAATACCTTAACTAGCTTTTCAAATTTTCTGTGTGTGCATGTAAGAGATTATTTCAGTCATGACAACTTCGAAGTTATTTGAAGGCAGTATTACGATGTCTTCAGTCTTCGTTTTTATTTTATTTTTTTGGTCGTCACAGAATTTCGAAGTCGGCACGACTGAAATTGACATATCAAGGTGACAAGATTCTCCACAAAGTTTATTAGCAGCAATCTTTATCAAGCACTTTATGATAAATCTGCGCTTGCCAAAATGCCTTCCCCAACAATAAACTACTGAAAAAAAACATCAATTTTGAGACTAAGCATCAATACAATATAACACATACGCTGAAGACACGTTCCCGAAAAGCGGGATTTACCAATCATTTGTAAATTTGAGTCAAGCTGTTTCAAATTTCTTGGAGAACTATGTTCAATTGAATTTTTTATGGATAATTTTAGGAGTTCTGGTTATCTGGAAACAGGTGCAGGATGTCTGCTAAGGACCTTCACAAACTTATGACAGATCAATACCGAAAAATATAGGAGATGAAAAAATTGATGAAGCTATTCAACAACTCGAATTGTCTCCTCAGAGATCACTCAGAAGTTCTGTCCAGTCCTTTGATGATTGTGAAGAGGCCATCAATGTTGAGACGTGAAGTTCATTTCGATCTTCCAGTCTGAACACACACGACCAACAGCAATACGTTTTGTCGCTAACAGGATCGTCCCGGTGGCAATTCTGTTACCCTCTTCCATTGTACTTCAGAAAGAAAGTTGTTTCTTCTGGAACCTATGGCCTTTTTCTCTTGGCTTTCAAGCCGAGTATCTTAGGAAAACTATCTGATCAAGGAGATCTACTTTTCCAATTGCTTGCAATTAGAATTCATTCATAACTATATATAATCTCAGTAATGGAGATTCTTATCCTACCGATGACATTCGGTCATTCAGTGATGAAGATTTTAAGTTTCATTATGTTTTTTTTAGCACAATTTCAACGGTCTGCTTCCATAAAAAACAATGGACAAAGCTTAGGAAAGTCCCAAATCTCTTTCGCCTATCCTGGCGTATTTGTCTCCATTACCAGGGTTACTTTTGCTTTAACTTCAGGCAAGCATTTTCTATTGCGAAGCTCATGAATGATTTTTTACACATGAGTATTTTAGTGCCGGGATGTTTTCTATTTAATACCTTGTATTCAGGAACTCAGGAATATTTGTGGCCCTGAAAACGGCCGTTTGTGATTGTTGCTGAATTTCTAACTGGCTGTTCAACCCTCACTGCTGAGCTGCTTTTCCAAGTAAAGGTCCTGCATGATGTAGTCCGCACCAACTTCATATTTGTTCAATTCATAGCAATCAGCTACATCATTAACATATGAAATCTTATGAAATGGATCTAGAAAATTAATGTGGCCAACATAAGCATGATTTACGCCATCAATTGTCCGAATAGATTATATCGTCTGTCCAACTATTTGGCCATGCAATATGTCATACAGTCCTTCTGCATATTTCGGAAATTCACTTTTTTTAAAAACAGACATCTGCACACTTTTGGAGGTTTGGAGTTTATTCTGCAGCTGCGATCTTTTCAATTTTTGCTACTTTTCATCTTTCTCCTACTTATCTCTTCCTGTACCTTCACCTGCCCCCCCTTTTTGGTCCAGTCCTCAGCCTGCTGTATTTAAGTGCCAACTTCAAGCAATGTTGAAACTGCTGGGCATCCAGATCATCGATGCATTTTCTGACCCAGTTTCGCTTGGCGAATTTAGCATTATCCATATGTTGAGACATACGCATTTGGCGCAAGCTTCTTCCGTTCACAAAATTCACCGATGATGGCACCAGCCAGCATGGTGTGCTGCCTCCTGATGTTGCTTCATTTGACTCACACAAAGAATCGAACATGTTGAACTTTTTATACTGCCTGCTTAAGACTTCCATGCTGTGAAACTGATCACCATTTTCTGGAATAAAGGTTTGTTCTTAGGTGGAATCAGTATTGATTCTTTGATATTACTTGGCAATTGATTTCCGCTTAAATCTTTATCACGTTGAAGGATCACGTTTGGGGTCTGATAGTACCTTCAAATTATCAATGACACCCTTGACAATATTCAGGGTGTCAACAGGGTCTTTTTGGCTATTGATATCAGTGTAGTGATATGTGCTAATCTTCTGCCCAGTCAGTCATGTCTCGAAAGAGACATGATCCCTTAAGCGTGCTTCATGTATGGCACTTAACTGACTGAATGTGCACATCCGCCTGGAAGGCGTTCCAACGACACAAGATGGGAAGTTAATGGGGTTGTCAATAACAACACAGCTCACATGTTTTCCATCCTGTGTCGTGGAATCAAATATTAAAGTGCAGTTATCTGCCTTTTTTATTCAATGATTTACTAAATGTATTTACTTTTGATTCAGAGTGAAACGAAGCAACAGTAGAGGTTGATGTGGTAGTAGGAGGATGGAACTGGTGGTAGTAGAGAGAATTGCAGGGGAAATTTTTGTATCAAGTCGGGGATGCCCGTAGAACCAGGAGATGTAGTGGTGGCAGCAGGAAAAGATGCAGATGCAATGGTGGCAGTAGGAGTTGATGTGGTAGTAGGGAGGATGGAACTGGTGGTAGTAGAGAGAATTGCAGGGGAAATTTTTTTGTATCAGTCAGGGATGCACTAATAGAACCAGGAGATGTATTGGTGGCAGCAGGAAAAGATGAATGCAATGGTGGCAATAGGAGTTGATGTGGTAGTAGGAGGATGGAACTGGTGGTAGTAGAAGAGAATTGCAGGGGAAATTTTTGTATCAGTCAGGGATGCACTAATAGAACCAGGAGATGTAGTGGTGGCAGCAGGAAAAAGATGCAGATGCAATGGTGGCAGTAGGAGTTGATGTGGTAGTAGGGAGGATGGAACTGGTGGTAGTAGAGAGAATTGCAGGGGAATTTTTGTATCAGTCAGGGATGCACTAATAGAACCAGGAGATGTATTGGTGGCAGCAGGAAAAGATGCAGATGCAATGGTGGCAGTGAGGTTGATGTGGTAGTAGGGAGGATGGAACTGGTGGTAGTAGAGAGAATTGCAGGGGAATTTTTGTATCAGTCAGGGATGCACTAATAGAACCAGGAGATGTATTGGTGGCAGCAGGAAAGATGCAGATGCAATGGTGGCAGTAGGAGTTGATGTGGTAGTAGGGAGGATGGAACTGGTGGTAGTAGAGAGAATTGCAGGGGAAATTTTTGTATCAGTCAGGGATGCACTAATAGAACCAGGAGATGTAGTGGTGGCAGCAGGAAAAGATGCAGATGCAATGGTGGCAGTAGGAGTTGATGTGGTAGTAGGGAGGATGGAACTGGTGGTAGTAGAGAGAATTGCAGAGAAATTTTGTATCAGTCAGGGATGCACTAATAGAACCAGGAGATGTATTGGTGGCAGCAGGGAAAAGATGCAGATGCAATGGTGGCAGTAGGAGTTGATGTGGTAGTAGGGAGGATGGAACTGGTGGTAGTAGAGAATTGCAGGGGAAATTTTTGTATCAGTCAGGGATACACTAATAGAACGAGAGGATGTAGTGGTGGCAGCAGGAAAAAGATGCAGATGCAATGGTGGCAGTAGGAGTTGATGTGGTAGTAGGGGAGGATGGAACTGGTGGTAGTAGAGAGAATTGCAGGGGAAATTTTTGTATCAGTCAGGGATGCATAATAGAACCAGGAGATGTATTGGTGGCAGCAGGAAAAGATGCAGATGCAATGGTGGCAGTAGGAGTTGATGTGGTAGTAGGAGGATGGAACTGGTGGTAGTAGAAGAATTGCAGGGGAAATTTTTGTATCAGTCAAGGATGCACTAATAGAACCAGGAGATGTATTGGTGGCAGCAGGAAAAGATGCAGATACAATGGTGGCAGTAGGAATTGATGTGGTAGTAGGGAGGATGGAACTGGTGGTAGTAGAGAGAATTGCAGGGGAAATTTTTGTATCAGTCAGGGATGCACTAATAGAACCAGGAGATGTAGTGGTGGCAGCAGGAAAGATGCAGATGCAATGGTGGCAGTAGGAGTTGATGTGGTAGTAGGGAGGATGGAACTGGTGGTAGTAGAAGAGAATTGCAGAGAAATTTTTGTATCAGTCAGGGATGCACTAATAGAACCAGGAGATGTAGTGGTGGCAGCAGGAAAAGATGCAGATGCAATGGTGGCAGTAGGGGTTGATGTGGTGGCCAGGGAGGATGGAACTGGTGGCAGTAAGAGAGAATTGCAGAGATACTGTATCAGTCAGGGATGCACTAATAGAACCAGGGGGAATGTATTGGTGGCAGCAGGAAAAGATGCAGATGCAATGGTGGCAGTAGGGGTTGATGTGGTAGTAGGGAGGGGTCTGGAACTGGTGGTAGTAGAAGAGAGAATTGCAGAGAATTTTTGTATCAATCAGGGATGCACTAATGGAACCAGGAGATGTAGTGGTGGCAGCAGGAAAAGATGCAGATGCAATGGTGGCAGTAGGAGTTGATGTGGTAGTAGGGAGGATGGAACTGGTGGTAGTAGAGAGAATTGCAGGGAAATTTTTGTATCAGTCAGGGATGCACTAATAGAACCAGGAGATGTAGTGGTGGCAGCAGGAAAAGATGCAGATGCAATGGTGGCAGTAGGGGGTTGATGTGGTAGTAGGGAGGATGGAACTGGTGGTAGTAGAGAGAATTGCAGGGAAATTTTTGTATCAGTCAGGGATGCACTAATAGAACCAGGAGATGTATTGGTGGCAGCAGGAAAAGATGCAGATGCAATGGTGGCAGTAGGAGTTGATGTGGTAGTAGGGAGGATGGAACTGGTGGTAGTAGAGAGAATTGCAGAATTTTTGTATCAGTCAGGGATGCACTAATAGAACCAGGAGATGTAGTGGTGGCAGCAGGGAAAAGATGCAGATGCAATGGTGGCAGTAGGGGTTGATGTGGTAGTAGGGAGGATGGAACTGGTGGTAGTAGAGAGAATTGCAGGGGAAATTTTTGTATCAGTCAGGGATGCACTAATAGAACCAGGAGATGTAGTGGTGGCAGCAGGAAAAGATGCAGATGCAATGGTGGCAGTAGGGGTTGATGTGGTAGTAGGGAGGATGGAACTGGTGGTAGTAGAGAGAATTGCAGGGGAAATTTTTGTATCAGTCAGGATGCACTAATACAACCAGGAGATGTAGTAGTGGCAGCAGGAAAAGATGCAGATGCAATGGTGGCAGTAGGGGTTGATGTGGTAGTAGGGAGGATGGAACTGGTGGTAGTAGAGAGAATTGCAGGGGAAATTTTTGTATCAGTCAGGGATGCACTAATAGAACCAGGAGATGTAGTGGTGGCAGCAGGAGAAAGATGCAGATGCAATGGTGGCAGTAGGGGTTGGATGTGGTAGTAGGGAGGATGGAACTGGTGGTAGTAGAGAGAATTGCAGGGGAAATTTTTGTATCAGTCAGGGGATGCACTAATAGAACCAGGAGATGTAGTGGTGGCAGCAGGAAAAGATGCAGATGCAATGGTGGCAGTAGGGGTTGATGTGGTAGTAGGGAGGATGGAACTGGTGGTAGTAGAGAGAATTGCAGGGGAAATTTTTGTATCAGACAAGACAGCAGAGGCATCAGTCAGGGATGCACTAATAGAACCAGGAGATGTAGTGGTGGCAGCAGGGAAAGATGCAGATGCAATGGTGGCAGTAGAGTTGATGTGGTAGTAGGGAGGGGGATGGAACTGGTGGTAGTAGAGAGAATTGCAGGGGAAATTTTTGTATCAGTCAGGGATGCACTAATAGAACCAGGAGATGTAGTGGTGGCAGCAGGAAAAGATACAGATGCAATGGTGGCAGTAGGGGGTTGATGTGGTAGTAGGGAGGATGGAGCTGGTGGTAGTAGAGAGAATTGCAGGGGAAATTTTTGTATCAGATGAAGACAGCAGAGGCATCAGTCAGGGATGCACTAATAGAACCAGGAGATGTAGTGGTGGCAGCAGGAAAAGATGCAATGGTGGCAGTAGAGGTTGATGTGGTAGTAGGGAGGATGGAACTGGTGGTAGTAGAGAGAATTGCAGGGGAAATTTTTTCTATCAGACAAGACAGCAGAGGCATCAGTCAGGGATGCACTAATAGAACCAGGAGAGATGTAGTGGTGGCAGCAGGAAAGATGCAGATGCAATGGTGGCAGTAGGGGTTGATGTGTGTGGGGATGGAACTGGTGGTAGTAGAGAGAATTGCAGGGGAAATTTTTGTATCAGACAAGACAGCAGAGGCATCAGTCAGGGATGCACTAATAGAACCAGGAGATGTAGTGGTGGCAGCAGGAAAAGATGCAATGGTGGCAGTAACAGCAAAGGAGAAAGAGAAATGTAGAACAAAGCAACATGATTGGCTACCTGCTTGCATATGCCATAGGTACAAATGCCACAAAATTATTTCCTCTCTAGACATAGGTGGGAATAAATACCTCGTGATTGTGACAGGAAGGAAACAAACGTGTTGGAGAAGTGTGGCAACATTTATCACTTCACCTATTCCTATCCAGAGAAGACCTTTGATCCCGTCTGATACCAATCCTCCTCGAACTGAATATTTTTTCGTGGCGCCAGTAATAGGTCTGCCTGTCTGTGGCTGGTACCAGTGGCCAAAACCAAAAAGTTCTGGTTCGATATATCTCAAAGACAACATTACCTGTGCAGGAGAAGGTGAACAATCTGCTGAAAGGAATAGCAAGTCGTAGAAAGAGTAACAGGGAAGCACTCAGCTGTGCAATCTCGGTCCCCCTGAAGCCCCCCATGGACAAAGGCTCAGACAGTATTGGCGGGTAAGAGTTTGCTTAGCTATACAGAGAAACTTGAACAGTATAGAAAGTGACCCGGGATAAAAAACTAAAAAAAAACTAAAGAAAAATTAAAGAAAAAAGTTAAAACTTAAACATCCCGTCCATTGGAGCTACATCACACCACCTACTTTCTAAAATAAGGATCCCATCCTGCTGTAACTAAGTCGCCTTCCAAGATGAAGCTCACCTGAAAAACAAAGTCAAGTACACCTCGTCCACAATCTTCCGTAGCCGAAGTTTACCATAACTCACCTTCTGCTCCTTCACCTTAGCACAGGCAAATTAGCATGCCAGTGTTACGATCCATGACCACAAGCCCGCAAAATATGTCTCCCTTAAAAGGGTCCTCACTCACTCACTCACTCCCGTATACAAGCCATCTATCCATCTTCAGCCAAATCTCCAGGAAAGAAAAATCACAAACCAGAAGAGGCAACGAAGCCTATTTGTGGGCAACAAAATAGAAAGCTAACCTTCCATTTAACACCGAAGATTAGCGGACCAGACAGAAAAGAAAGAACCAAGCAGTATGGGAAATCGGATATAGGCGACAGCGGGTGTTTTCAGTAATGCGAACTGGCTAAGGCTCCTGGCAAATTTGGGGAATGGTAGATGAGGCATTGAAGACTTTCTTCGACCTAAATAAGTGTTCCAATAACTATGACCAATTTTAAATAGGAATTCAGTTCGAGCGTCGATTTGTGTGTGTGTGTGTGTGTTTACACATTTCTTTCAGATTCAATAACAGTCTTTGGCAATTTCAGCCCTGGTAAGATTAAGCAAACGAACAACGTGTTAAAAATTAAGGAAGCCTGTCGTTCAAACAAATGCATTTCTGACATTTTGCAGTTTTTTATTTTTTTAATAATTCAAACAAACTGAGTGGCAAATGTGAAAACAATGTGGATTTTTTTTTTATTTACGTGGACTACCATTGTTTATTGCGAGGGTGATCAGGTTCCTGATCCTGGGTTAACGTACATTTCGTCCTTGTTTTTGTTTCGTTTTGGGGACAGAAAATTTTCGCTGTGTCCTGCTGTGAGAGACTGAGGTATCATGATATATGGTGGATTAATTGACGATGGATGGGTTTTCATGGAGAATGGAAGATTCCAAAGACTGATTAAGTCCTGAGTTGGATTAGCTAGGTATAGGATAGTTGTTGATGACCAGCCTCGGTTTTGTCCCCCCACCAATCATTGTATAGTGTATACAATAAATCACGTGAACGTCGAGAAAGGAAGTGAGCCCCCAACCCTTTAAGTGGTTTCGTTGTGGGTTTTATGTAGGAGTTCTGCAGTAAGTTGCAGGCCGATTTTTTTCGTATGCCAACTTGACGCTAATTGTGACTAATTTTCATTTTCTTTCCTGGTCGTCCAGTTTTCAACCAAGCAACAGACGGAAACAAGAAAGTTTGGAAGTACCATCAAAGATGGCGGAAGCCCCATAAAGTCCGGACACGCATACATGCCTTCGACCTCAGCTTAGGGAGGGGCCAAACTCTAAAATAGAATGAGGCGTATTTAGCCTCTATAAAAGAAAAAATACTATCAGCAGTTCATCTCGGTAAATGAACAGCAAACAACGGGAAAAATGATTATTTCCCTGCTAACCAAAGATCAAAACTCAACTTTGTTATGGGTGAACAGGGAAACTGAGGAGGAGGCCATCAAAAGCCTGAACATTCCAGCTAAAATGTTGGCAAGAAGCAGCCATGCCATGTGAAGTGTCCTGCTACCGACAGAGGAGAATGCGAAGGCGTTGGCAGGAGCCACACTAACAACTAAACGGAATACATGAGCACCCGCAAGACCCGAGTTACCTTGCATGGGGTGCCCATAGATATTACTGAGGTCCACCTCGGAGACTTTTCCCCAGTATGGCTAGGTGACCGACGTGGTAGCTATTATGAGCAAACCTGACTTCCTTACGGGTGATGGGAACACTACAAGTGACATTAAGCCGTAAGCAGGTCAGTGAAACAACGAACATTCTGACCTGCCGTGGCCGGTCGAGTCTATGATGTTGTTGTGGAGGGCGGAAAGGCTGCCACTGTTGGCTCTGACTAAAAACCAGACACAATCGACTCAAAGCCCAACTAGAACAAGACTCAGTAGCCTAAACAAGCAGCAAAGAAGGACAAGGCAGATGGTGAATGGCAGAACGAAGAGCCCGAAAGCAAAACCTCCACTATCCAATCAAAATGTCCCACAGAATAAAAGATCACCCCCTAAAAAAAAAAAAAAAAAAAAAGAAAAGAAAGGGACAGCAGCAGCAGGAAAAACAGTAACAGCCGTCCTCCCAAAAGGTTAAAGTAGCCACAACAGAGGGAGAAAAAAATGGATACGGAGGAAGTGCACCCGCTCCTCATCTTTGAAAAGAGATGACAAGGGAAAGTCATGAAACACGGAGAAGTTTTTCTGGACAAAGTAAAACGGTGAAGTTGGAAGGACCATCAAAATCAGCTTCACCAGAACGGCTAACATATGCTGCGAAAGTGAAGAGCCTTTCCCATTCCCTACACTCACCTATTGCAAAAGCACAAAATACCCCTTCAAGAAAAAAGAAATTATCTCCAAAGGAAATATCTGTCAGGTTGACAGAATGGCAGTTGAAAGCGGCCTGTCGTCCACAGAAATAATGTATATTGATTTTCGTTTTTAAAGCGCTTTTACCAAAAAATGTGTACGCCAGGAAAAAAGCCCATCACGCCACCTGGAAAGGAGGAAGGGCATGACGATGCTCTTGGGTCTTCGTGAAATGGTTATAAAAAATGGTTTAAGAATTTAATTTTTAAAGTTTCATATTAAATTTTAGGTATTGCGAATTTACAGAGCTACCGACTTAATTTTGATTATATCTGGTTATTTCTTTAAAGTGCCTTTAGCCGAGGAGAACGGGGAAAATAAACAGAATAGTATAAGCCACGTGGAAAAAGCAATCATAACCACCAGGAAAGAGAAAGGAGGAAGGGCATGACGGTATACCAGGACCTCCAGTGAAGGATGACAAAAGGCCTCTAAAGAGAACATTCGAGGAGGCAACTAAGTACATCAAAAAAGGAAAAAACGATTTTTCTTTCATATCTGAAAGAACAGCCAAGAAATATAACTTTGAAAAGAGACGGAAACTGGAAGCCGAAATCGCTTCAGGTCCAAAGGTAAAGATACTTTTATTCATTTACTTCCCCCCCTTTTACTTTTTTTTATGTCTTGATATTTACAAATACCTTAAGTAGCTTTTCAAGATCGATCAGTCTCTCGCTGTATAAATTATTTCAGTCATGCAGACTTCGTAGTTCTGTGAAAGCATTATTGTAATGTCTTCGTTTTTATTTTTTTGCCTTCACGGAATTTCAAATTTGACACGAATGAAATTAATACTACTTAGCTGACATTCTTTTCAATATTAATTCTGTTTAAGCTTAATCTTTATTTTGATATCGAGCACTTTGACAAAAACCTGCTTGCCAAAAATGCCTTTCTACCAATAAACTACTGAAAAACAAACTGATACAGGATATACACTGAAGACATGTTCAGCAAAGGTGCAATCATTTGTAAATTTGGCAGAAAACTTTCTGCCAATCAGTAAAATGTAAAAAATAACTTTGTTCCAAAAATTTTATGTACTAGTCTCAAGCTGTTTTTCAAATTTCTTGAAATTTTATGCTAATTTTTAGGAATTCTGGTTGTCGGAAAAGAGCGTAGATTGTATGCCAAGAGGATCTTCAAAGATGTGAGACCAATATCGAAAAGAAAAAAAAATATAGGAGATGAGAAAGTTGATAAAGCTATTCGAATTGTCTCAGATAATTCAGAGATCCTGACCAACCCTCTGATGATTGTGGAGAGATGATCAATGTTGAGACGAAGTTCATTTCCGTCTTCTGGGCTGAACACACGACCACCAGCAAAACGTTTTGTTGCTAACATGATCACCCCGGTGGCAAATCTGTTGCCCTCCTCCAGTGTTCTTTAATCAGAAAGAGCTTATAGCTGTTTCTTCTGGAACCCTATGGCCTTTTCTGTTGGCTTTCCAAGCTGAGTGTGAGGAAACCTATTGGATAAAAGTGTCTTTTTCTAACTACTTGTCTGAAAACACGAAAGTTTATTGTGAATACGGAAGCTATTGAAATATTTGGGCTGGAGAACTTTGAAAAAGAAAGTGTTATAACGTAAAAGGATAAATGTTGAGCGAATATCTATCTGTAATCTCAGTGATGGTGATTCTTATTCTACAAGGGATATTCGGTCATTAAGTGAATACTATATTACAACTTTAGTGATGAATTTTAAGGTTATTTTAATTTTTTTAGCACTGCAATTTTAAATGTTCTGCTTCCATTAAGAAAATAATGGAGAAAGCTTATAAAAATCCAGAATCTCCTTCGCCTATCCTGGTGTATCTTTCTCCCTTTCCAGGGTTTCTTCTCGCTTTAACTTCAGGCAAGCATTTTCTACTGTTTGAAGCTCATGAACCTGGCTTTTATTAGTAATACGATTTTGTTAATTTCTTGTGTATATATTGTATATCATTGTATGTAAACATTTAAGAATTTTTAAATGTTATTTTCTGCCCATGCCCTCCACTGAAAATTGTACATGTAAAGTCAAGTAGGACTAGAGCCGCTGAGGTATTATGGTGGACGTAGCAAGAATGGTAAGTAAAAATGCGGTATTATGGTGTAAGGTTTATTGTGTCCGGGGTCAACGAAAGTGAATAGCTAAGTTAAACTAGGACAGATGAAAGACCAGCCTTCCTCATCCCCAAATTCGGCTTTGTGCCATATTTATACATAGGTACAATAATAAAGCTCACGAACCTGTGATCTTTACACAGAAGTCTATTTTAGTGCCTGCAGGAAAAAATGACTTGAAAAAACAAAAATGATAGCAAAATCAAACCCCAAGACAAAAGTGGTTTTCTTTCCGCTTCGAACAAGTCGTTCACGTTGCCTTATCTTTCTACTCGTGTGGATCTCGCGTGTGAATGTGATAATGCGTCGTTCAAGTTTTCCGTTTTTTCTGCCATTGCACGAATAGTGATTTGGACGACGTGCAAGAGTGTATCTTGCTATATGAATGTTATTCTTAGCATTTGATTAGATTCTTTCAGCATCAACTCAAGATAAAGATCAGATTGAAAGCGATTGATATCAACAGATTTTAGCAAATGGTGAGTGACTCTAGCAAGTCTGGTTCGCGTGAATAGGGCCCAATCTTTTTTTAGTACAACGGGGTGATTTCTTACGAGCATTATACTGGTAAAGTTAGATTTCTTTTGTGTACCTCGTTAATGTGATTGAATACCTTCCCTAGCCTGTTCAGAGTTTTCTCTTGTTATGAGAGAAGTCGAGAGTCCCAATAGAGATGGGAAAAGTGTGGGGGACTCACAAAATTTTCCTGCTGACGCCCCCGAGGTGGTCACTAATCACTACGGGTGGAAATGAGGCTGAAATTCCATCCCCTGAAGAGAAATCTTCAAATGTGGGGAGTCCTATGAAGGCAAAATAAATTCTCCCTCCTTTTTTGCTGAGAAAAGAAAAAGTACTAGCGAGAAGTCGAGCGAAGACACCGGTGTAGCGGCTGAAGAATCACGTTTGGAGTTCCCCTCCGAAATGCATTGTCGATATGACGGTATTCATTGAGAGAGCCAAGCAGTACACTCATCTGATTACCGATGGCAGGCTACTGGTCGACCTTGAGGTACAACTGTGTCGGTCTTTCTGCTCGACAAGCAAAAACGAAAATTTCTGTGCATAAAAGATACATTGATGAAATCACTGATATCCTTGGGAGTTAAACCCCAATAGATCATAAAAGAGAACGGATATTTCATGTGAGACATACTGTTGCTCACGCCTGAGGACTGCGCGGATACGACCTCTCGTGATCTGATCATCGTGTACTCCGTGAGACTCCGGTTAGCGGGATAGAAAATACGACCCAAGTTTGTTTTTTTTTTAAGAAATTTACAAACGATGGCATATATCGAACACTGGTCTACTTTTACCGGGATCTTTACCAGAACCGGGTCAAGCGAACACATGATAACGCAGCAACACCTTTTGTTGCTAACAGGATCGTCCAGATGCCAATTCCGTTACCCTCCTACGGTGTTCTTCGAAAATAACTGACTTTCTTCTGGAACCAAATGGCCTTTTCTCTTAGCTTTCAAGCTGAGTGACTGAAAAACAATTGGATCAAGGAAATTGTCTTTTTCCAACTACTTGTCTGAAAACACGAAAGTTCTCTTGTGAATACAGAAGCTATTGAAATATTTGGGCAGGAGGATTTTGAAAAATAATGTATGTTATAACGCAAAAGTATAAATATTGAGCAAATATCTATCTATAATCTCAGTAATGGAGAGATTCTATCCTACAAGTGAATATTCTGACTTAAAAATAATAGCAAATTGAACCAAGACAAAAGTGGTTTTCCTTCTGCTTCATTCAGTCTTTCACGCTGTTGTCTTTCACTCGTGTTGATCGATCTCGCGTATACCTGTGATAATGTGTCGCCCCCACGTTTTCCGCTGTGAAACTGATATTTCTTCTGCCGTTGCTGACCATAGCTCCGAATGGTGATTTGGACGACGTGCAAGTAGGGTATCTTGCTATATGAATGTTTTTCTCATCAATTGTTTTCATTACTAAAACAATTGACAAAAATGAGAAATTCCATCCCCTAAAAAATATTCAAATGTCAGGCCAAGGTCACAGTACATGAAATTCCTCATTCTCGAGCATAGCTATATTACATTATTTATGCCCCTAAGTAAATAAGTAGTTATGCCCCTAAGTAAATGGTACTCTGGACTAATTCAGGTACCATTGCAAGAGCATAAATAATGTAATATGGCTAAGTAATAAGTAGTTATGCCCCTAAGTAACTAGGAAGATGAGTGGGGTGTTTTGAACTGATGATAGATCGAAGGCTTTTTACCTGTATTCCTAACAGATAGGTGGGAATAAATACCTCGTGATCAGCAACAGGGAAGGAAACAAACGTGTTGGACGTGAACCAAAATTGTCCTTCGCCTATTCCTAGCCAGAGAAGGCCTCTGGAGTCCCGTCTGATACCATTCCTCCTCAAACTGAATATTGTTCCGTGGCGCCAGTAATAGGTCTGCCTGCCTGTGGCTGGTACCGGTGGCAAAAGTTCCGAAGTTGGGTTTCACTCAAAGACCACATTGCTTTTGCAAGAGAAGTGAACAATGCAAAGGAATGGCAAATTGTGGGAAGAGTAAGACGGAAGCACTAAGCTGTGGAATCTTGGTCCCCCAGAAGCTCCCCACTCAAGGGACAAAGGCTCAACCAGGACTAAGGTGAGACTCCGGTTAGCTATACAGAGAAACTTGATCAACAGAGTACGACCCAGGATATGACAAACACTTAAGATAAAGAACATTAAATTTTAACTTTTTTAATTTAAGAGCACCCCGTCCATTAGAAACCATCTCCATTCCTTCCGAAAATAAAAGACCCCATCCTACTGTAACCAGGTCATCTTCCAAGATGACTTCCCACAAAAAAAAAAAAAAAAAAGAAAAAAAAAATCAAGTACACCTCGTCCACCATCTTCCATTACAGCCGAAGTTTCCCCATAAAACAGCTTCTGCTCATTCACGTTAAATTAGCATGCACAGCTCTGCAAAATGTCTCCCTTAAAATGGTGCTGCTCCACTCGTATCTTAGCTTTCTATTCCTCTCCAGCAAAATCACACAAACCAGAAGAGGCAACGAAGCCTATTTGTAAGCAACAAAATAGAAAGCTAACCTTCCATTTAACATGTTCGCCGCATGTCTCCTGGTCAGACAAGAAGACCAAGCATTATGGAAA
>JBBBDQ010014426.1:0-15317 GCA_037127315.1 Ascarosepion bandense
TTACCTTAGAAGCAGGTCTTAATAAAAAAAAATTATTTTAAATATAAATCTCGTTTTGTTGTATTTGAATTTATCTTCTGTTATTTGTGTCAATTTAATAGATTTTCACAGGTGAATGCAAAATAAATCTAACTTTATTTCAATTTCATTGACTCTTCTTTCATTGCCGAAGAGACGTTGAAATTGTGAGGAAAATTTCTCTAACCTCGACCACATTTATTGAATATTGGTGGGTTTTGACCCCTCCACGTATACTGAGAACCTTCCATGTACTATGCACCTAAGGGTTAAATAGTAAAATTTTATTTATTTTTTTTTTTTTTGACATTGCATTTACGGGATTTTTATTTCCTGATATTAAACATGACCAAAGAAAAAAAGTGAAAGTTTTAAGCGCTCCCTCGAAATGTAAACAAAACCCTTGACAATTATGTAACCACCCTTTCAAGAAATCTTTTTAATAGTTTAAAAAGGTATCTACTGAAGAAAATAGTTTGAATAAATGAAAAAAGGTTACATTTTCCAATTAATGAAGTAAAAACGTTTTTATTTACTCCTTTCGAAGTTGGTTGAAATAATTTGGTTTGAATGCGTTCGAGACCAGCTCGAAACAATGACGTGCAACGGAACGTTCACTACTTAGCACATTTCGAAATCGAAGAAAAATTAACAAATCACAATGAGAAATGTCTTAATTCGTAATTTCATTAATTTATGATAATGGTCATCGAAAAATTTTTATTAATGATATTAAATATTCCTAATTTTATTAAAAAATAATTTATTACAATGAATTAAAAAAAAACTGATATTCTGCTCGTCTTACAACAATTAGAAAATATTCCATTTAGATTTTTGTTTTTAACTACTATATTCAGTGTTTTATTCCTAAATCCCAAATTTAAAAGGAAAACCTGATGTGTATCACTATAACTTTAATCATCTGCCCACCCCCGCCTTTGTTTTCAGAAACCTTGAATAATTGCTTATCTGAAACTTCCACGTGAAAATTTTTTTGACCCTATTTAAACTTTAAAACTACGATAAGAATAATTCAATATTATTTCTTTAAATGACAGAATCCTATTTAAAAGGAATTTATAGATACCTGTAATTTTTTCATTTCATACACACATGCATATAATTTTTTATACTCTAAACATAATTTCTTACTTGTGCACATATTTGAATTGCTAACGCTACTTTTTATTTTTTCCTTAAATTAATAACAACCTACCAAGATAGAGAAAACACAAAGAAAAGTTGTTTGTCATCAATCGAACCTGTATTTTCTAACGAACAGACAGAAACATGATACAGGTTTGATTACTGACAGGTACAAACTTTCTTAAGTAATTCTCAATCTTGGCTGGTTATGAATTTCAGTTAAAGAAAAAAGCAAAAAGATAGTCAGCAACTCAGATATGTCTACCAACTTAAAATATTGTAGTATATATATATATATATACACAAATTTTGATAAAATCAACAAGGTTCCTAAGAATTCTATTATTTTTGGACCATTAACCTTCTTTTCAATATATCTAAAGCAGAAATGCAGGAAAAAAATTGTTAAACAACACTTATTGGCCTTGAATCATTGAAAAATGCCTGCCCAATATCTATCTATCTATCTATCTCTCTCTCTCTCTCTCTCTCTCTCTTCATATATATATATATATATATATGAAATGATTTCTTTGAACATTATTTTATATCGATACTCGTATTTGTTGATATTCTGTTTTTAACGTTTAAAAAACAGTATTATATATTGATATCTACTGGCCTAATTATTTACGATAAACTTTTTTTACGAAAATGTATGTCATTCGGCAGGATTCGAACCTGCGACCCTATCCACATAGGGGAAGCTACCATGTGATCTGGCACGTCTTAGACTATTCTGATTTATTTTTTGTTATTTTTTTATAAAATTTTTTACTGCTTCTATTTATTTATTTTTCACATACTTCCCTTTTTAACTTCAAACAGAATGATCAGATATTCGAAGAAAACTAACATAAAACCATCGAATTTGTTCGCCTAAAGAGAGTCAATTTTAGGCTCGAAACACGTATATATATATATATAATGACAAAAAGTATGCTATCCAGAAATGATTTTCTACCAAAAAGTACAGAAAAAACAGCAATTTTGACACAAAGCATCATTCCCAAGTATAACACATCATATCATCTACGCTGAGGACATGTTCAGCAAAGTTGCAATCGTCTGTCATTTTGTCATGAAACCTTCTGTCGGTGAGAAAAAAAAAGAAAAATATCTTTCTGTTCAAATTTTGTTAACAAGTCTCAAGCTGTTTTTTCAAATTTTTGAAATATGCTTAATTTTTAGGAGTTCTGTCTGCTTGGAAAGAGAGGCGTGGGATGTCTGCCAAGGACCTTCAAAGTTTTCAGAGATCAATATCAAGAAAATATACAAGATGAGAAAATTGATGAAGCGATTTGACTACTCGAATAAACTCCTGATATCAGTCGGAAGTCCTGGCCAGTCCTCTGATGATTGGGAAGAGGACATCAATGTTGAGGCGTGTTCGACTTTCTGGCTTGAATATACACACGACCAACAGCAACACGCCCTCCGTAAACTGGTCCCTGCAGTGAGTGATGACAAAAAAGCCCTCAAAAGAAAATAGTGGTGGATGAGACAACGAAGTACCAAAAGAGAAAGAGACGCAAACTGCAAGCCGAAATTTGCTTCAGATTCAAAAAGTAAAAAAAGAAATGGATTTTTATTAATAAATTTTCCCTTTTACTTCCATTCCTTTGAATATTTAAAAATGCCTTAACTAGCTTTTTAATATTTTTGTCTGTCTCTGTCTCTCTCCCTCTCTCTGATGACATTAAGTTTATTTCAAATCAGCTTAATCTCACCTTATCAAATCAGATTGACTATAAACACAGGAGTAAATAGACACCGAGTTGAGAACTACTGATATCAAGAATGTCATTTTTAAAACCAGTTGCCATCTTGACATTTTCAAATCGATCAGATTTACAGAGTAAATAGATGATGTATTCAGAATTGATATCAAGAAGATCATCTTTGAAATCAACAATTTTATCTTATCAAATCAATCAGGTTACTATGATGTCATGAGTAAACAGATACTTAGAGCAGAACGGATGATATCAAGAAGGATATCTTTGAAATCAGCTACAAACCTGATCTGTTCAAGTTGAAAAAACAGTAAGTTGCGCAATGTTAATTTTTCCATTCAAACTCGTAACTATTTGATTACCCACTAACTTAAATCAAAACCAGATTTTTAACAAAATTTCTAACGTGTTAGAAGAGATTAAAAATTCTTTTTTCAATAATTAAAAAAATACTTTGATCTTACCTCTGATAATAACAGAAACATTTCGATGGAAAACGTTCATTTTTTATTAGTAAGTATTTTATTTTATATTGTGCCATTTTTAAAGGGATTTGGTGGAGATACCTAGAAAAAAAGTTCATTTTTGAAATCAGCTGCCAAATTTAACTCATCAAATTGATCAGTTTTACAAATAAAGCAGAGTTGCAAATTGCTCATATCAAGAGGGTCATTTTTTATTACAGTTACCGATATGAACTTTCCAATTAAAACAGGAGTAAATAGATACCAAGTTGAGAATTGAGGATATCAAGGAAGTCATTTTTGAAATCAACTGCAAGTATGTATCAGATTTACTATTAAAATAGGAGTCAATAGAAATCAAGTTGAGAATTGATAACATCAAGAAGGTCATTTTGAAATCAGGTGCCAATTTGATCACGCCAAATGAATCGGATTTACAATTTATTCATAGGGAGTTGAGTATTGATGACAAAAACTTAAATGAGGATAGTCATTTTAGAAATCAGCTTAGATTTTAAATTTTAGAGCTTAGCAAATCAATCAGATTTATTAATAAGACAGGAGTAAATTTATACTGAGCGAAAATTAACCAAAACATTAAAATGTCATTAGTCAATTTAACACATCAAATCAGACGATTTACTATAAAGAAACAAAGTAGATAAATAAATATTTACAATCAGATGCTCTGATAATCACTTAGAATTAGACGCAATACGTTCAGTACCAACGTGAAAACTAGGACTACCTAAATATATGCTAAAGCACACATTTATAATGTTGAAATCAATGATTGGTAGAAATGGCATTCTCAATAATAATGGGATTCATACTGAAATCAATTGATTCAATTGCATAGAAAGAAATCATACCAAACTTGGAATTTCATAATCAGAACCTCTGAATTGAGCTCCTGAACTAGACTTACTCACAAATTCATCTAGACTTGATAAAGAGGGTTAAATATACACTGACTCAGAGAAATCAATGACATTGCAGAAATTCCAAATCATGGCTAACTGGATTTATAAGTCACTGACCCACCAACAGTAAGGAGGAATGACACTGAGTTTTGAAATCATTGATATCAGAAAGTGTCTATTCGAACATTGTCTGATTGGTCAATTACATTGCTCCGTCAGAGAAAAGAAATTGAAATGTAGAACATTGTCATCGCGTATTACTGAAAGAGTCATGACTCAATGTTTTCATTGATTAATTGTAATTCATTTCAAAATAGAAAATAGATACCATTTGGAAATGGATGATATCTTAGATGGTTTCAATTAACAGCACCGATTTATTAAAATCGACAGATTGACAGACAGGTAAAGTAGAATATAATTTGAGAATTGAGACAAAAGTTCATATTGAATTCAGCGTCAATGATCTTGTTTTATTGATCAGATTTACTATTAAGATGAGAATAAATAAATATTAAGTTGAGAATTGATGATAGCAAGAAGGTCATTTTTTTAAAATCCACTGCCAATTGGAAGTTATGATGTTGATCTGATTTACAATTATGACCTTGTGTAAATAGATACCAAGCTGAGATATCAAGGAAGTCATTTTTTGAAATCAACTGACAATTATGTATCAGATTGATCAGATTTACTATAAATTCAGGTGTAAATTGATAGGGAGTTGAGCATTGATAACATCAACATAGTCATTTTACAAATTGAACTTATCAAATCGATCAGTTTTACAAATAAAGCAGGAGTAAATAGATGATGAGTTGAAAATTGATGATATCAAGAAGGTTATTTTTCATCACAGCTGCCAATTTGAACTAGCAAATCAATTAGATTTACTATTTACTATTAAGACTGGAGAAATAGATACCGAGTTCAGTATGACATCAGATGATATTTTTGATATCAGTCGCCAATTTGAAGATCAAATCGATCAACTATTAAGAAAAAAGTAGAGCAAATACGAAGTTGTTAACTGATGATATCAAGGTCATTTTTTAAAAATCAGCTGCTAATTTGATCGTATCACATCACTCAGATGTACTTATAAGATAGGAGCAATAGATACCGAGTTGAATTCATATATCAAGTTTATTTTGCATCAAGGGGCCCCCAATTTTACTTCATCAAATCAGTCATTTACAATTAAGGCAGGAGTAACAGGTAGTGAATTGAGAATTGATGATATCAAGAAAGTCATTTTAAAATTAAGCTGATACTTTGAACTTATCACATCGATCAGATTTACATTGAAGACAGGAGAAAATAGATAATGCATTGAAAATTGATGATGTCACAAAGGTCATCTTTGAAATCAGCTGCCAATTTTATCATATCAAATCAATCAGATTTACTATGAAGTTACCATAAATAGATTGTTGAGAACTGATGATATCAAAAATGTCATTTTTGAAATCGACTGTAAAATTGATCTCATCAAGTTGATCAGATCTTGATTACATAGATATTGAGCTGGTAAATTGATGATTTGAAAGTCATTTTGAAATCGGCTGCCAATTTGATTTTATCAAATCGATCAGATTTACTAATACATGACTGAGTAAATAGATACCAATTTTTATATGAATATTGAGTCAGTTCAAATATTCATTCAGGAATACCATAACCTTTCAATGGAAGACCAGTATTTCAAATCACTTCAACTATTTTATGTGCACTATCCAAAGTTACGGATTGTAGTTCTTTTATATCAGTTGCCATCGGATTCATTGAACCTTTCAGACTGATATATCCCCGAAAAGGTCACAGCATGTAAATGATCAGTTGAAGAATGAACACCACACCAGGAATAATAAATACAGATTTATTGTACTAAGGTACAACTAACAATAATAAACATATAGGCAAGCCAGTTGAGGAATCGACTATCGAATAGTGAATGCCTTCGCCTAAGACTTTCTGTATTTGCTAGCCTTCCCACGGCAAGGCCAGATGTGACACATGGTCATTTTTTAGTGGGTATTTCCGGCCATATAGCCGGGCCAAAAAAATTCTGTTTATTTTCCAGTCGTGGTTCTACCCTTCGGCGGAACCACGACTGGGTTTGTGCTCTGTCGGAAGCAGAGCGGACAGGTGTCATAGAGCAGCCAGGCGAATGCATAAGAGCTTTTCCATTTTTGTACTGCCTGCTCGTTATCGTCTTTTATAAAGTAGAGCATTTTATTCTCGGCGATGGCAGTGGATATTCCACCATAACACTTTTCCCCCGGGCTAAATTCTTCCTAGAATTCTGTTTCAATATTTTTTTCAGATTTGGACATAGCCGTCGGGTCCTTTTCCTTTTTCTGTTACTTCTCCGTCCGTCCCTGTGTCTTTACTTAGAGAATCAGTAGTTCTTTGTGTAGGCTTTACTTCCATCGAACACATATGAGTGGTTTAATCTGAATGTGTCATATATTACGTCCATTGGTATCTCTTGGTCATTTGTAACGGTTTTGATGTATCAGGGTCTCAGCTGGTTTATGTGTCTTTACAGACAAACTTTCCTTTAATTATGGAGATGACTTCCTGGATTTTTCTATTTACTAAACCGTCTTCCCAAAAGTACTTTCCAGTTGATATGTTTTTAAAGACCTTGTCACCTCTTTTGAAAGATTTAATATCAGAGTTTGGCTTTATAAAAACTCTTTCTTTTTCTTGCTAACAGCCTATCAGATATTGATCGAATGTTTCTCGCGTACATGATTCAAATATGACAAATTTCCATAAATGTTCTGATTCGGTAATTTATGAAACTATCAGAAATGTTTGAATATTCTGTCTTCGGTGTCGATCACATAAGCTTTTCTCATAGCTCTTTCTAAACATATCGACAAACTTTCTACCTTGAACGAACTTCGTCCTGAGACTACTGCTAAACCTGCACAAAAAATTCAGAATGTTTAAACATATCTTCCTTTAATTTCTTTAATTTGGAAACGTTCACACTGGGGAGTTAACTTTCCCAGCGTACGCACAAAATCTTTCGTATCCTTTTCTTTCACGATATTTAAGCATTTATACTGCATAAACAAAACTGTTGCCAAACATTTTCAGATATTGTTTCAACCGTTTCGCTCAACGAAATCTCTTCTGGTTTCTTTGGCAAAATGAAGTTCGTGTACTTTGGTTGAGCACCGGATTTTTTTGTAATAAAAGAATTTTTTCTTCATCATTCAGATTTGCACTTTTGAAAAATATAATTCAAAATTTTAAAGGTACGAGAAATTTTTTTTAGATTGTAGTTCTTTTATATAGTGTTGTGTCAATTTGATCTTATTGAACCTTTCAGGTAGACTGATATATCCTGTGTGAGAATACAGTATAAAATGATCAGTTGAAGAATGGAACTCCACAATTCGACAACAAGAAATACGGATTGTACTAAGATACAATTAACAATAATAAACATATAGGCAAGCAACGGGTTGGAGAGGAATCGACTATCGAATAGTGAATGCCTTCGCCTAAGACCTTTCCAATATTTATTTTCATGTATAGAATACAAAAATTGTGGTACAAGGCCAAAAAGGGAAGAGATAGAGATTGATACTCACTCTGAAACTATTAACTTCATACCTAGCTAAACACTATCACGACCCATTCACTCATTACACCTTAAACACATTCACCACAAGAACCACCACCTCCCAATCCTTCATACACCACAATACTACAAACTTATGGGGACACCAAAAAAAGGAGGAAAAACCTATGACAATAAAAATGAATTTATTAAATATAATACATAATTTAAAACATGAAAGATGAAATGACGGAAAGGGGATGAACCCCAAAAAATTAAAATTAAAAATACAACAATTTTTTTTGTTGTTAATAATAAACAATGTTAGTAAGGCCCGTCCATCCCAGAAAATGAGTGGTCGCTGTATTCCGCCAAACGGTGAAATCAAGAAAGCACACGCGGTAAGGAGTTGGGGGAATAAAATAATTAATGGAATGGGACAATAAAAGGCTGAACTCATACAAGATAAAAGGAGGCCAAACAAACTGGGGTGGTTGGGATTCTCGACTTGGATCATAACAAAAGAGAAAGCCGGGTACAGGCTAGAACACATTCATTCACATTAATCATATACACAAAGAAAGTTACCTTTAATCAGGAGAGAGGGTTCCAAAGGAATCCGCCCCGATGTAATCAGCAGATCTAAAAGAGAAAATCAAGACTAGCCCCGTTCACGCGAACCAGGTTCGCCACATTTACCCACCTTTGCTGAAGCTGCCTGAGCCGCCGCCGCACCGGCTCAATCCTCATCAAAGCACGTACCACAACAGATTGATCCTGATGCGGAAAACGCCGACCCTGTTCCTCCGTTTGCGTCGTCTAAATCACGATTCGAGCTGTGCAAGCCAGCAGCGACAGAAACATACGCTTTATCACAGAAAACGGGGGCGACACAATGTGCAGGTAAATGCACGATCAATGAGTACAAGCCTGCGGCACGATACGAGCAGTCAACTGGCCGACACGGTCCCCAGATGGCGAACCCGCAAACAATGAAAATAGGCGGCAAGCCCGCCTTTCGATGGTATGGCCAAAGCAAATCACATCAAAACCTACAGAGAATTCCGCGCATACACTCCACCAGACAACCAATTCCGTCAACTGCCAGGTGAACGAATATTCAGAGCTGCTGAGATAATCGGTATCTGGCGCCCAAGACCAGAACGAAAGCAGTTTCATCCCCGGCGCCGAGCACATCACGTGGTTGAATCCTTCTACGCTCCACAACCCCAGAGAAAGAGACCTCCTGTTCCGTGAAAGATCACTGGACGGTAGAATGGACCGAAAGGCCGCCAGATATTCGAGGAGAAAACTCGATCGCACTCGAGTCTTACGGCATCGCCTCGAGATGGGGAGTGATAGAAAGGCTAGGGCAACATGTCCTCTACTATCCCCCTCAGCAAAGAGTCTTCCAAAATCGCTCGCCTGCAGTCACTACCCACGTCCTTCTGGCCCACCAGGTACGGCATTCCAAGACCCCCATGACACGGACGTTGGTAACAAACACGTTTGTCGGCGTAGTGTTTGCGTTCTCTCCACAGAAGGGAAAATGGTAAACGCTCGATCGCCTTCCATGCCATCTACAAAGTGGTACTGACAACCGGTAAATGATAATGGAAAAAACTTATGTAGCACACGCCTCAGTCAAACCTTTAAGAACAAATTTCCTTTGACGCCAAATCTCGACCGACGTGCCGACCTTTGCCAGTACTTCAGACCAATTTTTCTCCAACTGTAGGTCGGGCCCAAACCACACTCCAAGAATGCGGACATGGCCGTCTGTCCAGTCGAAGGGCCCCGAGAGGGTAACACCTTCCAGGAACATAGCCGCAAGCCGGGCGACTTGTTGTTGGTGGCCAATCTTGGCCTTCTCACCTTGTCAACTGTTCAAGCGCCTTCTGTACCACCGATGTCACTCCGAAGGACATCAGAAAGTAGTAACGGCATCGGCGCATGGAAAAACCCTGGCTCGAGCACCACCAGGGACAGCGATTCCATGTAGGGCCGGACTGCACGCCCTGTTCCTCAGCCGGCGAAAGAGGGGTTCCAACGCCAAAGATAAAGTAGGCGACAGTGGGCAACTCTGTCAGACCGACCTAGACAGCGCCAGCACGCCCGACAACGTTCATCTGTATCACAGCCGTGGGGGATTGAAACAGGAGGTTAATCCAGCGGCGGAAGTTGGTTTGAATCCAGTGCCTGCAGGAAAGCCGCCAGGTAACGATGGTCAACCCTATCAAATGACTTGGACTGATCCAAATTGATCAGCGCGGCTTCTTCGTCTTCTTTTATCCCCTCTATGATCGTGCGTATCAGATGCAGGTTGCTCTGAATTGTTCGGTCCTTCACAGCATAAGTCTGCTCAGGTCCCAACAGAGACTCGGCAACTAATTGCAAACGACTTTGAAGATCTTGACCAAAATGTTTAACTGTGTTTAGCAGAGTTATACGCCGGTAACCCCAATACCTTTCCCACATCCTTGCGTGATCACACTTGGTGAACCGATTGGGGATGGACCCTTACCGGAACCAGTTGCTGAACACGACAGTCAAAATCGGGACAAAGATGTGCAACAGCATTAAGTACAATTCAGAGTGCAAACCATCGAGACCCGGCAATTTGCCTCTCATGACCTTCTTCAAACCGCGTAGATTTCGCCTCCCTGTAATCTATCCCTCGCAGCTAGCAGCAGCAGCCGGCAAGCCGGGGAAAGTCAGCCAAATAGCTGCGAAACTCCTCATCACGGAGGCCAGGCTCCTTGGTAAACAGATCTCGAAAATGCCGCCGAAACGCCTGTCAATCGACCGAAGAGTATGTCCTCCGGGTTGCGAACCTCTCGATTGTACCGGTCGTCGCCTCGGCGAATCTCTTCCTTGCGCAGTTCTGTGCCTATGTTCACAGCTTCGGAAGACATCTTGCTTAACTTATGTCTAATTACCTGGTCCATGTAACGATCGCTATTCGACCGCTACACGGCCTCCTTAGCTACGGCTATCTCTAGGGGATCCCCCACCAGCCACTGCCCGGGAATAATTAGCTCTAAGTGTTTTACCTGTCAGCTTTATTTAGTTTGAGCCGTTTGCTGAACTTGGTGGTGAAAGACCTAATACTACTCTTAAGATTCTACTACCACTTATTCCCAATGACTCCAACAGTTAACGCCCCGCTGCAATAATTAGCTGGTACCGGAAGTCCCGCCTGTCCAGTAAGAACACGATGAATTTCCAGTAATCAGCCATTCTAGGCATATTTTCTAAATCTACCCGGGCACAAACAAGTTTGTGGTCAGAGTAGCCTAACCAGTGGAACGTGGGACAATCTAAAAGATCTATGTCGGCTTCACGAAATAATATTCTATCCAGGTAACTAGCTACCCGAGTAGAAGGCCACCAGATTAGCCCACGCCGACATTCTCACACCCTTGTGACAGGCCGGTATCTATCGACGAGCCCGAACTTCTCGATGAGATCAACCAAGCTACGATCACGTGCCTTCCCGTTAGCTTCCCGTCCTCTATCCCACTTAGGGTCCAGCATGGCATTCCAGTCTCCACTAAGAAGAGTCATGGAATCTACCAGGAAGTGCTTAACAGCCGAAAAAATGAGACGCGCTCCTCCCGGTCGTTAGCGGTATAAACCGCAACCAGTCGAAACGCATTTCTTTTCACTGCAATATCGGCCACGATCATCAGCCGGCCCTCGCCACCGACATGGATAAGATCCACCTTCGCGTCCAGAATACGCTTAACCAACAAAGAAACTCCTCTAGCCAACCGGTTTCCATATGCTGAATAGATGACAAAGTCGTTACACAGCACACAGGCATCGGTCTTGTAAACAAAGTGAGTCTCTTGGATCACGGCG
Organism: Ascarosepion bandense; assembly: GCA_037127315.1. Taxonomy (NCBI): domain Eukaryota; kingdom Metazoa; phylum Mollusca; class Cephalopoda; order Sepiida; family Sepiidae; genus Ascarosepion; species Ascarosepion bandense. The sequence continues at coordinate 11,735 of JBBBDQ010014426.1, forward strand.
ACATCCACCCCAAGGACAAAATGTCCCGAAGCTATAAGGAGCCTTACTCCGATCCCTAAGGCCCTTCGCATTCAAGCTGGCTAACTTAATTGACATCTTTTAAACCTGTAAATAGAAAGCAAAAACATTACCCGGTCATATACCGAGGCAGAAAACCGCCAATGGCAGTAGGCACTCTCGACGGTCTGTCCCAGGTTTCAGTTCCGATATCGGACGTAATTCGTCCGTCCTGGACAATCCCACCGACGTCCGTAGGAAAGTTATTTTATCCGCCCTATACAGAGAAGGATGGAGAATGTCAGGGACTCTCCAGCGCAAAATGTGAAAGCCTTTGCAACTATTTTGTGCCTACCGGGGCCATTTTAATAGTGGAAAGACCTCAACGGCTCCCCCTGCACAAATTCTAGGCCTTATTTACCTCCCGGTATTCCTAATTAATGTAAGTACCTCCCCCGAGGGCTCCGAAATTTTCAGGGTCCTACAGACTTTCCGTCGACTGAGGTGAATTTAAATAATGGCCTCAGAGTGGCCTTCTTCGAGAAGAGAGGTCACTCTCTTAGGCCTGTCTGTCTATTTTGCAGATATCATGTTTTTTCTGTGTTTTTCCTGTTTCGTGGAGGATTTATCTGAATTCGGGGAGGGATGATCAGCTTGAGGAGAGAAGTTTCTATTTGGAGAGGGTGTGGGAGTTGTGGGTGAAGGAGAAGGTATATGTCTCACTGGGGAAGCAGACTGACTCTTCCCTCAATGACAACAGTTCTGGTTGCTGTTGTTGTTGCTGCGGTTTCGCTTCTTCCTCGGTACTCAGAAGAATGCCCCACATAGCCCTGGACCGACGTGCTAACACTTTTGGGGTGATTTTAAGGCTTTGAGCGCTTCCTCCATACTTTCTGCTTAATTCCCAATAAACTTTCGGGTTTTTGAGTCTGAGGTTAACAGGAGTATCGTTCTTGTTGTAATCACATTCACAACTTTCAGGGATGACGATTAGCGCGTTTCGATGCTAGCTACATCGACTCAAGTCCTTGGTAGGAGTCGACGTAGGGCTCTGTTGTCCAAGATTCCATTCGATAGTTTGCACGGCTCATAGGCTCGTCCTGATTCGTGTAAACTTAGATAAGTCTCAGGTTAAGTTGGCTGGCTACTGGAATGAACGCGTCATTATCTTATCATTTATTGACAGTTGAACTTTATGTTTAATAACCACGGCAATAAGAAACAAGAATTCACTCACACAATCTACTCAATCTGCCAAGCTGAAATCAACAACTTCTCGATCATACAGAATATTCTTCAACAAACTTTCCTCACACAGAATATCCTTCCACGAATTGTTCATCATTCAGAACATTCACTCAACTATTCAATTAAGTTACATCTTGATCATTCAAACAAGAAAATATCTTTTAAAATCAAATTACTTAAGTGAATATAATGAAATCGGCTGAATTCGAACTCGGCTCGATTTCTCGTTCCGAGTTGATATCCAATGCTCCACAACACATATCCGCATTAAGTAATCATTACATTTTCCATTGTAAACAATCGTAACGTTTTGATGCTAATTAACTTCAAAAAACAGATTTTTCGTCAAAATTTTGAACATGTTAGAAGGAATAAAAATTTTTAACAAAAAATAATTAAAAAATTACTTTGATCTTTCCTCTTTAATAATAATATAAACATTTTGATGGAAAAGTTTGTTTTTATGCTCAGCTTTTTTCATTCATACTATGCTGTTTTTTCGTGATTTAGTGGAGGTACTGTGAAAGAGTTACGTCCCTTTAAATCTGATCTATCCACTTTTATACATGTTTGGTCGAAATAAAATTGACGAATTAGTTTAAAACAAACTATTTTTTTTTTCTACAAAGTTTTAATAAGTTTGAAATAATAATTTTTTCTTAAAAATTGCCATTTTTTCCTGAAAATTTCTGTTCAGTCGAAGAAATCTTTACTATATTTTTTTTTTTTAATTGTGAAACAAAATGAATGTCGCATTTTTATGACAGAAAATTGAGTAAATCTTTGGCAAAGTGTTCGAAGCCATTATTAACGCCGAGGTGGTTCAGCATCTCACAGCCCACAGGCTCCTCTCGGACAAACAGTATGGTTTCCGCTTCATCATGTCTACTGATATGCTAACGACCATCACCGAGTATATATACCAAGCTCTCGACAAGAATGGCGAAGCTCGAACCGTTGCCTTGGATATCTCCAAAGCATTCGACAGAGTTCAAGCATGCTGGCCTCCTACGCAAACTATGGAGCTAAGGTATTAGTGTGGGCATTTGTTTGACCTAATCCAGTCATTCCTCTCTAACCGCACATTGAAGGTGGTATTAAACGGACATGCCTCCCAAAACTATCTTACGAACGCGGGTGTCCCTCAAGGCCCTATCTTAGGTCCTACGCTCCTTCTGATCTACATTAATGATCTCCCCGATGCCATAAGATCCCAAGTAGACATGTACGCCGATGACAACACAGTTTACTCTCGCCTCGATCAAAATTCTGGTGTGGGCGACAAAGCGAACCTCGCTGCCGAGCTTGAGAAGGACCTCTAATCTATAGTGGACTGGGGTAGGAAATGGCTCGTAAATTTCAATCAACCATCATAGACAATCGCACTTGCCTCCCATTGGCATGGAACAGGCTTGCCTCCCAGAGAGTAAAACACTACGCATCCTTGGTCTCACACTCCCAGCGGACCTCAAGTGGAATGACTATATCGAATCTATTGCTAAATCCGCTGCTATGAAAGTCGGCTCTCTGCGCAGGGCCCGGAAGTTTTTCCCTGTCTGAATCTATCCTGCACATTTATAAATCTACCATCCGCCCGTGTATTGAATACTGCTGCCACATCTGGTCAGGTGCTCCTGCTACTCTCCTCGGGGTTCTTGACAAAATACAACGAAGAATCTGTAATGTGATCGATACCAACTTGGCAGACCGGCTGCAGTCACTCCGCTCACCGGCGTGACGTAGCTTCCCCTGTGCCTCTACTATAAATACTTTCACGGCTTCTACTCCGATGAACTTAGATCACTGTTGCCCCCTATGTATGAATTGACACGAGATACTAGATTAGCAATTAGGTCCCACCCTTTCACAGTGAAACAGATAAGATGTAACCTGCAATTTCTGCTCCAACAGCTTCTTTTTTCGCACTTCCCGCCTGTGGAATTCCCTTCCCCATGCTTGCTTCCCCTGACAGCTACAATCTCCAGGAGTTTAAATGTAAGGTCAATAGACACTTCCTAACACACTAACTCATTCTCTCAAACACTCTTCCCATCTACCCAATCCTCATCCTCGGTATCCTTACCCTGTCTATCACCTCCCTCTGACATTTCCTATATCTAACCATTCTTTCTCAGTACTTTCCCCTGTGTAACCCCCTAACCACCCTCTTTCTCGTCACTTCCCCCTGTGTAACCCCCTCCCAACCATTCTTTCTCATCACTTTCCTTTCCCGATGTAACCCTCTGTGCAACAATGGCAGTGAAATGCCTTGCTTGGGGTGAAATGATTAAAAAAAATGTCCGTTAGAAAAAAATCAAGTTCAAAATATTGACTGAAT
>JBBBDQ010014427.1:0-14181 GCA_037127315.1 Ascarosepion bandense
TTACCTTAGAAGCAGGTCTTAATAAAAAAAAATTATTTTAAATATAAATCTCGTTTTGTTGTATTTGAATTTATCTTCTGTTATTTGTGTCAAATTTAATAGATTTTCACAGTAAATGCAAAATAAATCTAACTTTTTATTTCAATTTCACATTGACTCTTCATTGCCGAAGAGACGTTGAAATTGTGAGGAAAATTTCTAACCTCGACCACATTTATTGAATATTGGGGTGGGTTTTCGACCCTCCACGTATACTGAGAACCTTCCATGTACTATGCACCTAAGGGTTAAATAGTAAAATTTTATTTATTTTTTTTTTTTTTTGACATTGCATTTACGGGATTTTTATTTCCTGGATATTAAACATGACCAAAGAAAAAAAAAAGTGAAAGTTTTAAGCGCTCCCTCGAAATGTAAACAAAACCCTTGACAATTATGTAACCACCCTTTCAAGAAATCTTTTTAATAGTTTAAAAAAAGGGTATCTACTGAAGAAAATAGTTTGAATAAATGAAAAAAGTACACATTTTCCAATTAATGAAGTAAAACGTTTTATTTACTCCTTTCGAAGTTGGTTGGAAATAATTTGGTTTGAATGCGTTCGAGACCAGCTCGAAACAATGTGACGTGCAACGGAACGTTCACTTACTAGCACATTTCCGGAAATCGAAGAAAAATTAACAAATCACAATGAGAAATGTCTTAATTCGTACTTTCATTAATTTATATAACGGTCATCGAAAAATTTTTATTAATGATATTAAATATTCCTAATTTTATTAAAAAATAATTTATTACAATGAATTAAAAAAAAACTGATATTCTGCTCGTCTTACAACAATTAGAAAATATTCCACAGATTTTTGTTTTTAACTACTATATTCAGTGTTTTATTCCTAAATCCTTAAATTTAAAAGGAAAACCTGGATGTGTATCACTTATAACCTTAATCATCTGCCCACCCCCCGCCTTTGTTTTCAGAAACCTCGAATAATTGCTTATCTGAAACTTCCACGGGAAATTTTTGGACTCATTTAAACTTTAAAACTACGATAAGAATAATTCAATATTATTTTTAAATGACAGAATCCTATTTAAAAGGAATTATAGGATACCTGTAATTTTTTCCATTTCATACACATGCATATAATTTTTTAGTACTCTAAACATAATTTTTTACTTGGTGCACATATTTGAATTGCTAACGCTACTTTTTATTTTTTCCTTAAATTCAATAACAACCTACCAAGATAGAAAATTTACTAAAGAAAGTTGTTTGTCATCAATCGAACCTGTATTTTCTAAACGAACAGACAGAAACATGATACAGGTTTGATTACTGACAGGTACAAACTTTCTTAAGTAATTCTCAGTCTTGGCTGGCGCTATGAATTAAAGAAAAAAGCAAAAGATAGTCGTAGCAACTCAGATATACCTACTAACTTAAAATATTGTAGTATATATATATATATATACACACAAATTTTGATAAAAATCAACAAGGTTCCTAAGAATTCTATTATTTTGGACCATTAACCTTCTTTTCAATATATCTTTAAAGCAGAAATGCAGGAAAAAAATTGTTAAACAACACTTATTGGCCTTGAATCATTGAAAAATGCCTCGCCCAATATCTATCTATCTATCTATCTCTCTCTCTCTCTCTCTCTCTCTCTCTTCATATATATATATATATATATATGAAATGATTTGTTTGAATATTATTTTATATCGATACTCGTATTTAAGTTGATATTCTGTTTTTAAATTTAAAAACAGTATTATATATTGATATCTACTGGCCCACCATTACGACAACTTTTTTTACGAAAATGTATGTCATTCGGCAGGATTCGAACCTGCGACCCCTATCCACATAGGGGAAGCTACCATGTGATCGGCACGTCTTAGACTATTCTGATTTATTTTGTTATTTTTTTATAAAATTTTTACCGTTCTTATTTATTTATTTTCACATACTTTTTAACTTCAAAATAGAATGATCAGATATTCGAAGAAAACTAAACATAAAACCACGAATTTGTTCGCCTAAAGAGTCAATTTTAGGTTCGAAACACGTATATATATATATATAATGACAAAAAGTATGCTATCCAGAAATGATTTTCTACCAAAAAGTACAGAAAACAGCAATTTTGACACAAAGCATCATTCCAATATAACACATCATATCATCTACGCTGAGGACATGTTCAGCAAAGTTGCAATCGTCTGTCATTTTGTCATGAAACCTTCTGTCGGTGAGAAAAAAAAGAAAAAATATCTTCTGTTCAAATTTTGTTAACAAGTCTCAAGCTGCTTTTTCAAATTTCTTGAAATATGCTTAATTTTAGGAGTTCTGTCTGTTTGGAAAGAGAGGCGTGGGATGTCTGCCAAGGACCTTCAAAGTTTTCAGAGATCAATATCAAGAAAATATACAAGATGAGAAAATTGATGAAGCGATTTGACTACTCGAATAAACTCCTGATATCAGTCGGAAGTCCTGGCCAGTCCTCTGATGATTGGGAAGAGGGACATCAATGTTGAGGCGTGTTCGATCTTCTGGCTTGAATATACACACGACCAACAGCAACACGTTCTCCGTAAACTGGTCCCTGCAGTGAGTGATGACAAAAAAGCCCCTCAAAAGAAAATAGTGGATGAGACAACGAAGTACCTAAAAGAGAAAGAGACGCAAACTGCAAGCCGAATTTGCTTCAGATCCTAAAAAGTAAAAAGAAATGGATTTTATTAATAAATTTTTTCCCTTTTACTTCCATTCCTTGAATATTTAAAAATGCCTTAACTAGCTTTTTAATATTTTTGTCTGTCTCTCTGTCTCTCTGTCTCTCTCCCTCTCTCTGATGACATTAAGTTTATTTCAAATCAGCTTCTAATCTCACCTTATCAAATCAGATTGACTATAAACACAGGAGTAAATAGACACCGAGTTGAGAACTACTGATATCAAGAATGTCATTTTAAAACCAGTTGCCATCTTGACATTTTCAAATCGATCAGATTTTACAGGAGTAAATAGATGATGTATTCAGAATTGATATCAAGAAGATCATCTTTGAAATCAGCCGCCAATTTTATCTTATCAAATCAATCAGGTTTAATATGATGTCATGAGTAAACAGATACTTAGGAGCAGAACGGATGATATCAAGAAGGATATCTTTGAAATCAGCTACAAACCTGATCTGTTCAAGTTGAAAAAAACAAAAAGTTATGCAATGTTAACTTTTCCATTCCAAACTCTCGTAACTATTTGATTACCCACTAACTCAAATCAAAACCAGATTTTTAACAAAAAATTTCTAACGTGTTAGAAGAGATTAAAAATTCTTTTTTCAATAATTAAAAAAATACTTTGATCTTACCTCTTGATAATAACAGAAACATTTCGATGGAAAACGTTCATTTTTTATTAGTGTGGGGGTATTTTATTTATATTGTGCCATTTTTTAGCGATTTGGTGGAGATACCTAGAAAAAAAACCATTTTTGAAATCAGCTGCCAAATTTAACTCATCAAATTGATCAGTTTTTACAAATAAAGCAGAGTTGCAAATTGCTCATATCAAGAGGGTCATTTTTTATTACAGTTACCGATATGAACTTTCCAATTAAAACAGGAGTAAAATAGATACCAAGTTGAGAATTGAGGATATCAAGGAAGTCATTTTGAAATCAACTGCAAAGTATGTATCAGATTTACTATTAAAATAGGAGTCAATAGAAATCAAGTTGAGAATTGATACCATCAAGAAGGTCATTTTTGAAATCAGGTGCCAATTTGATCACGCCAAATGAATCGGATTTACAATTTATTCATAGGGAGTTGAGCATTGATGACAAAATCCTAAATGAGGATAGTCATTTTAGAAATCAGCTTAGATTTTAAATTTTAGGAGCTTAGCAAATCAATCAGATTTATTAATAAGACAGGGAGTAAATTTATACTGAGCTGAAAAATTATTACATTCAGAAGGTCATTTTTGAAATCAGTTGTCAATTTGATCTATCAAATTGATCAGATTTACTATAAAGAAATAAAAGTAGATAATAAATATTTGAGGAATGATGCTCTGTAAGGTCATTTTTTAAATCAGATGCGAATATGCTCGTACCAACGAAATCAGATTTACCTTTAAACAGGCGTAAATACATAGCCAGTTGTGAATTGATGATAAGAAGAATGGTATTCTGTCAATATGACCACATGAAATTGACCAGATTTCCAATTAAGACAGGAATAAATTGATACCAAGTTTAGAATTTTTTATATCAAGGGAGTCATTTTTTTAATTAAGCTTCCAATTCGACTTTATCAAATCATTCAGACTTTCATGATAAATAGGAGTAAATACATACTGATTTGAGAATTGATGATATCAAGAAAGAAAATTTTTTAAATCCGTGGCCAATTGACTTTAGCAAGTCAATCAGATTTACCTTTAACAAAGGAGTAAATTGATACTGAGCTAAGAATTGATGATATCAAGAAAGTTGTTTTTGAAATCTGAAGGTCAGCTTGACTTTATCAAATCTACGATTATTTATTAAGACAGAAGCAAATAGGCACTGAGTTAAGAATTGATGTTATCGTGTAGGTCATTTTTGAAAACAGCTTCCATTTTGATGTTATCAAATCAATCAAATTTACTCTAAAACAGGAGTAAATAGATACCATTTTTCAGAACGGATGACATCCAGGAGGTTATGTTTTTTTTAAATCAACTGCCAATTTGACCTTATCAAATCGATCAGATTGCTCAAGACAGGAGTAAATAGGAATTGTACTGAGAATTGATGTTATCAAAAAAAGTTCATATTTGAATTCAGCTGTCAATTTGATCTGAGCTAATTGATCAGATTTACTATTAAGATGAGAATAAATAAATATTAAGTTGAGAATTGATGATAGCAAGAAGGTCATTTTTTTAAAATCCACTGCCAATTGGAAGTTATGATGTTGATCTGATTTACAATTATGACCTGTGTAAATAGATACCGCCGAGATATCAAGGGTTACTTTTGAATCAACTGACAATTATGTATCAGATTGATCAGATTTACTATAAATTCAGGTGTAAATTGATAGGGAGTTGAGCATTGATAACATCAACATAGTCATTTTAGAAATTGAACTTTATCAAATTCGATCAGTTTTACAAATAAAGCAGGAGTAAATAGATGATGAGTTGGAAATTGATGATATCAAGAAGGTTATTTTTCATCACAGTTGCCAATTTGAACTTAGCAAATCAATTAGATTTACTATTTACTATTAAGACTGGAGTAAATAGATACTGGAGTTCAGTATGACATCAAGGACATATTTGATATCAGCTGCCAATTTGAAGATCAAATCGATCAAATTTACTATTAAGAAAAAGTAGATAAATACGAAGTTGTTAACTGATGATATCAAGGTCATTTTTTAAAATCAGCTGCTAATTTGATCGTATCACATCACCTAGATGTACTTATAAGATAGGAGCAATAGATACCGAGTTGAATTCATATGACATCAAGTTTATTTTTGTAATCAGCTCCCAATTTTACTTCATCAAATCAGTCAGGTTTACAATTAAGGCAGGAGTAAATAGGTAGTGAATTGAGAATTGATGATATCAAGAAAGTCATTTTAAAATTAAGCTGATACTTTGAACTTATCACATCGATCAGATTTACATTGAAGACAGGAGAAAATAGATAATGCATTGAAAATTGATGATGTCACAAAGGTCATCTTGAAATCAGCTGCCAATTTTATCATATCAAATCAATCAGATTTACTATGAAGTCACGAGTAAATAGATACTAAGTTGAGAACTGATGATATCAAAAAAATGTCATTTTTGAAATCGACTGCAAAATTGATCTCATCAAGTTGATCAGATCTTGATTACATAGATATTGAGCTGAGAATTGATGATATCAGGAAAGTCATTTTGAAATCGGCTGCCAATTTGATTTTATCAAATCGATCAGATTTACTATTATGACTGGAGTAAATAGATACCAAATTTTATAAGGAATATTGAGTCAGTTCAAATATTCATTCAGGAATACCATAACCTTTCAACCAGTGAAGACCAGTATTTCAAATCACTAACTATTTTATAAACATCCAAAGTTACAGATTGTAGTTCCTTTTTTTATATCAGTTGCCAATTTGATCTTATTGAACCTTTCAGACTGATATATCCCGAAAAGGTAACACAGCATAAAATGATCAGTTGAAGAATGGAACACCACACCAGGAATAATAAATACAGATTTATTGTACTAAGGTACAACTAACAATAATAAACATATAGGCAAGCCACGGGTTGGAGAGGAATCGACTATCGAATAGTGAATGCCTTCGCCTAAGACTTTTTCTGTATTTGCTAGCCTTCCCACGCAAGGCCAGATGTGACACATGGTCATTTTTTAGTGGGTATTTCCGGCCATATAGCCGGGCCAAAAAAAATTCTGTTTATTTTCCCCAGTCGTGGTTCTACCCCTTCGGCGGAACCACGACTGGGTTTGTGCTCTCTCGCTCGGAAGCAGAGCGGACAGTGTCATAGAGCAGTCAGGCGAATGCATAAGAGCTTTTCCATTTTTGTACTGCCTGCTCGTTATCGTCTTTTATAAAGTAGAGCATTTTATTCTCGGCGATGGCAGGATATTCCACCATAACACTTTTCCCCGGGCTAAATTCTTCCTAGAATTTTGCTCTTAATATTTTTTCTCTTGTGATTTGGACATAGCCGTTTAGTCCTTTTCCTTTTTTCTGTTACTTCCCCAGTCCGTCCCTGTGTCTTTACTTTTAGGAGAATCAGTAGTTCTTTGTGTACGCTTTACTTCCATCGGTACTCCATTGTTAGCGAGTGGTTTAATCTGGAATGTGTCATATATTACGTCCATTGGTATCTCTTGGTCATTTGTAACGGTTTTGATGTATCAGGGTCTCAGTTGGTTTATGTGTCTTTTACAGACAAACTTTTCTCCTTTAATTATGGAGATGACTCTCCCGATTTTTCTATTTACTAAACCGTCTTCCCAAAAGTACTTTCCAGTTTGATAGATTTTAAAGAAGACCTTGTCACCTTCTTTGAAAGATTTAATATCAGAGTTTCTTGGCTCTTATAAAACTCTTCTTTTCTTTGCTAACAGCCTATCAGATATTGATCGAATGTTTCTCGCGTACATGACCTCAACAGGCGACAAATTTCCATAAATGTTCTGATTCGGTGTAATTCTATAAACCATCAGAAATGTTTGAATATTCTTGTCTTCGGTGTCGATCACATAAGCTTTTCTCATAGCTCTTCTAAACATATCGACAAACCTTCTACCTTTGAACGAACTCTCCTTGTCCTTAGACGCCGTTAAACCTTGCACAAAAATTAGACGTTTAAACATATCTTCCTTAATTTCCTTTAATTTTGAAACGTTCACACTGGGAGTTAACTTTCCCAGCGTACGCAACAAAATCTTCGTCCTTTTCTTTCGGCCGGATATTTAAGCATTTATACCGGGTATGAAACAAACTGTCCCGTTCGCCAAACATTTTCGATAATATTTCAACCGTTTCGTCAAACGAAATCTCTCTTCTGGTTTCTTTGGCAAAATGAAGTTCGTGTACTTTTGCTGAGCACCGATTTTTTGTAATAAAAGCATAATTTTTTCTTCATCGGTCCATGATTTTAATTTTTGAAAAAATTGTCTCGTACCTTAAAAGGTACGAGAAATTTTTTTTTTTTACAGATTGTAGTTATCTTTTTTTATATCAGTTGCCAATTTGATCTTATTGAACCTTTCAGACTGATATATCCCGAAAAGGAAATACAGTATAAAATGATCAGTTGAAGAATGGAACTCCACACCAGGAATAAGAAATACAGATTTATTGTACTAAGATACAATTAACAATAATAAACATATAGGCAAGCAACGGGTTGGAGAGGAATCGACTATCGAATAGTGAATGCCTTCGCCTAAGACCTTTCCAATATTTATTTTCGTATAGAATACAAAAATTGTGGTACAAGGCCAAAAAGGGAAGAGATAGAGATTGATACTCACTGAAACTATCCTATACCTAGCTAAACACTATCACGACCCATTCACTCATTACAATTTGCACATTCACCACAAGAACCACCACCTCCCAATCCTTCATAACACCACAATACTACAAACTTACAAGGGACACCAAAAAAGGAGGAAAAACCCATGACAATAAAAATGAATTTATATACAATATAATACATAATTTAAAACATGAAAGATGAAATGACGGAAAAGGGATGAACCCAAAAACAAAATTAAAAATACAACAATTTTTTTTTGCTAGAATAATAAACAATGTTAGTAAGGCCCGTCCATCCCAGAAAATGAGTGGTCGCTGTATTCCGCCAAACGGTGAAATCAAGAAGCACACGCGGTAAGGGAGTTGGGGAATAAAATAATTAATGGAATGGGACAATAAAAAGGCTGGAACCTGCCAAGATAAAAGGAGGCCAAAACAAACTGGGGTGGTTGACTCTCGACTTGGATCATAACAAAAGAGAAAGCCGGTACAGGCTAGGAACACATTCATTCACATTAACTGGGTACACAAAAGAAAGCTACCTTAATCAGGAGAGGGTTCCAAAGGAATCCGCCCCGATGTAATCAGCAGATCTAAAAGAAAATCAAGACTAGCCCTCAGTTCACGCAAACCAGGCTCGCCACATTTACCCACCTTTTGCTGAAGTTTGTCGAAGTCAAACGTTTCCAACGTTCTATCCTTATTTTGAGCATCAGCTCAAAATATCAGATCAGATTCGGATGTGAAAGACGCTGACCTCGCAAGACTTCCTCCGTTTGCGTCGTCTAAATCACGATCTGGAGCTTGTGGCTAGGCAGCGACAGAAATACCATACGCTTTATCACAGAAAACGGGGGCGACACAATGTGCAGGTAAATGCACGATCAATGAGTACAAGCTCTCTCGCGGCACGATACGAGCAGTCAACTGGCCGACACGGTCCCTCAGATGGCGAACCCGCAAACAATGGTAGGAGGCGTGCGAAGCCGTTTCTTTCAAGACAAGGTTGCAGCATTCACAATCTGGCAAACTTCGCTGGTGGTCTCATACATGGAAGGCCTCGTCATTGAGAGGCAACCGATTCCGGAGCCAATCGCCAGGTGAACGAATATTCAGAGCTGCTGAGATAATCGGTATCTGGCGCCCAAGACCAGAACGAGCGAAACTTATCCTCGAAAAGCGGAGCACATCACGTAATGAATCCTTCGCGACGCCCTCCACTAACCCACGATAGAAGACTCTCCTAGTCTGTGAAAGATCACTGGACGGTAGAATGGACCGAAAGGCCGCCAGATATTCGAGGAGAAACTCGATCGCATCGAGTCTTACGGCATCGCCTCGAGATGGGGGGAGTGATAGAAAGGCTAGGCAACATGTCCCTCACTATCCCCCTCAGCAAAGAGTCTTCCAAAATCGCTCGCCTGAGTAAAACCAACATTGACGCAACCTTCTGGCCCACCAGGTACGGCATTCCAAGACCCCCATGACACGGACGTTGGTAACAAACACGTTTGTCGGCGTAGTGTTTGCGTTCTCTCCACAGAAGGGAAAATGGTAAACGCTCGATCGCCTCCTTACGCCATCTACAAAGTGGTAGTACTGACAACCGGTAAATGATAATGGAAAAAAACTTATGTAGCACACGCCTCAGTCAAACCTTTAAGAACAAATTCTTTGACGCCAAATCTCGACCGACGTGCCGACCTTTGCCAGTACTTCAGACCAATTTTTCTCCAACTGTAGGTCGGGCCCAAACCAGACTCCAAGAATGCGGGACATGGCCGTCTGTCCAGTCGAAGGGCCCCGAGAGGGTAACACCTTTCCAGGAACATAGCCGCAAGCCGGGCGACTTGTTGCGGTTAATCTTGGCCTCTCTCACCTGTTTGTACCGTTCAAGCGCCTTCTGTACCACCTCGATGTCACTCCGGAAGGACACGAAAGTAGTAACGGCATCGGCGTACATGAAAACCCTGGCTCGAGCACCACCAGGGACAGCGATTCCATGTAGGGCCGGACTGCACGCCCTGTTCCTCAGCCGGCGAAAGAGGGGTTCCAACGCCAAAGCATAAAGTAGGGGCGACAGTGGGCAACTCTGTCAGACCGACCGACAGCGCCAGCACGCCCGACAACGTTCATCTGTATCACAGCCGTGGGGGATTGAAACAGGAGGTTAATCCAGCGTGGCGGAAGTTGGTTTCGAATCCAGTGGCCTGCAGGAAAGCCGCCAGGTAACGATGGTCAACCCTATCAAATGACTTGGACTGATCCAAATTGATCAGCGCGGCTTCTTCGTCTTCTTTTATCCCCTCATGATCGTGCGTATCAGATGCAGGTTGCTCTGAATTGTTCGGTCCTTCACAGCATAAGTCTGCTCAGGTCCCAACAGAGACTCGGCAACTAATTGCAAACGACTTTGGAAGTATCTTGACCAAAATGTTTAACTGTGTTTAGCAGAGTTATACGCCGGTAACCCTCATCACCTTCCACATCCTTGCGTGATCACACCCCTGGTGAACCGATTGGGGATGGACCCCTACCGGAACCAGTTGCTGAACACGACAGTCAAAATCGGGACAAAGATGTGCAACAGCATTAAGTACAATTCAGAGTGCAAACCATCGAGACCCGGCAATTTGCCTCTGCCGACCTTCTTCAAAACCGCGTAGATTTCGCCTTCTGTAATCTATCCCTCGCAGCTAGCAGCAGCAGCCGGCAAAAAGCCGGGGAAAGTCAGCCAAATAGCTGCGAAACTCCTCATCACGGAGGCCAGGCTCCTTGGTAAACAGGATCTCGAAATGCCGCCGAAACGCCTCGCACATGTCGTCAATCGACCGAAGAGTATGTCCCTCCGGGTTGCGAACCTCTCGATTGTACCGGTCGTCGCCTCGGCGAATCTCTTCCTTGCGCAGTTCTGTGCCTATGTTCACAGCTTCGGAAGACATCTTGCTTAACTTATGTCTAATTACCTGGTCCATGTAACGCATCGCTATTCGACCGCTACACGGCCTCCTTAGCTACGGCTATCTCTAGGGATCCCCCACCAGCCACTGCCCGGGAATAATTAGCTCTAAGTGTTTTCACCTTGTCAGCTTTATTTAGTTTGAGCCGTTTGCTGAACTTGGTGGTGAAAGACCTAATACTACTCTTAAGATTCTACTACCACTTATTCCCAATGACTCCAACAGTTAACGCCCCCGCTGCAATAATTAGCTGGTACCGGAAGTCCCGCCTGTCCAGTAAGAACACGATGAATTTCCAGTAATCAGCCATTCTAGGCATATTTTCTAAATCTACCCGGGCACAAACAAGTTTGTGGTCAGAGTAGCCTAACCAGTGGAACGTGGGACAATCTAAAAGATCTATGTCGGCTTCACGAAATAATATTCTATCCAGGTAACTAGCTACCCGAGTAGAAGGCCAACTATTAGCCCACGCCGATATCTTCACACCCTTGTGACAGAGCCGGTATCTATCGACGCATTCGGAACTTCTCGATGAGATCAACCAAGCTACGATCACGTGCCTTCCCGTTAGCTTCCCGTCCTCTATCCCACTTAGGGTCCAGCATGGCATTCCAGTCTCCGACTAAGAAGAGTCGCGTTGAATCTACCAGGAAGTGCTTTAACAGCCGAAAAAATGAGACGCGCGCTCCTCCCGGTCGTTGGGCGCATAAACCGCAACCAGCTTGAAACGCATTTCTCACTGCAATATCGGCCACGATCAGCCGGCCCTCGCCACCGACATGGATAAGATCCACCTTCGCGTCCAGAATACGCTTAACCAACAAAGAAACTCCTCTAGCCAACCGGTTTCCATATGCTGAATAGATGACAAAGTCGTTACACAGCACACAGGCATCGGTCTTGTAAACAAAGTGAGTCTCTTGGATCACGGCGACATCCACCCCAAAGCGGTCAAAAATGTCCCGAAGCAGGCGGGGAGCCTTACTCCGATCCCTAAGGCCCTTCGCATTCAAGCTGGCTAACTTAATTGACATCTTTTAAACCTGTAAATAGAAAGCAAAAAACATTACTCCTGGTCACATACCGAGCAGAAACCAATGGCAGTAGGCACCTCGACGGTCTGTCCCAGGTTTCCAGTTCCGATATCGGACGTAATTCGTCCGTCCTGGACAATCCCACCGACGTCCGTAGGGAAAGTTATTTTAACTGCCCTATATAGAGAAGGATGGAGAATGTTTGTAAATTCTCCCAGCGCAAAAATGTGAAAGCCTTTTGCAACTATTTTGTGCCTGTCTGGGCCATTTTAATAGTGGGAAAGCACCTCAACGGCTCCCCTGCACAAATTCCCAGGCCTTTATTTTACCCCCGGTATTCCTAATTAATGTAAGTACCCCGAGGGCTCCTGGGAAATTTTCAGGGTCCTCGACAGACTTTCCGTCGACTGGAGGTGAATTTAAATAATGGCCTTAGGAGGGCCTTTCTCGGAGAAGAGAGCTTCCGCCTCTCTCTTAGGCCTGTCTGTCTATTTTGTGATATCATGTTTTTTCTGTGTTTTTCCTGCTTCGTGGAGGATTTATCTGAATTCGGGGAGGGATGATCAGCTTTAGGAGAGGAAGTTTCTGATTGGGAGGAGGGTGTGGGAGTTGTGGGTGAAGGAGAAGGTATATGTCTCACTGGGGAAGCAGACTGACTCCTTCTCCTCAATGACAACAGTTCTGGTTGCTGTTGTTGTTGGTGGTTTCTTGGCTTCTTCCTCGGTACTCAGAAGAATGCCCCACATAGCCCTGGACCGACGTGCTAACATCTTTGGGGTGATTTTTAAGGCTTTTGAGCGCTTCCTCCATACTTTCTCTGCTGACCCCAATAAACTTTCGGGTTTTTGAGTCTGAGGTTAACAGGGAGATCGTTCTTGTTGTAATCACATTCACAACTTCAGGGATGACGATTAGCGCGTTTCTCGATGCTAGCTACATCGACCAAGTCCTTTGGTAGGAGAGTCGACGTAGGGCTCTTAAGTTGTCCAAGATTCCATTCGATAGTTTGCACGGCTCATAGGCTCGTCCTGATTCGTGTAAACTTAGATAAGTCTCAGGTTAAGTTGGCTGGCTACTGGAAATTGAACGCGTCATTATCTTATCATTTATTGACAGTTGAACTTTATGTTTAATAACCACGGCACAAGAAAACAAGAATTCACTCACACACCCACTCAAACTGCCAAGCTGAAATCAACAACTTCTCGATCATACAGAATATTCTTCAACAAACTTTCCTCACACAGAATATCCTTCCACGAATTGTTCATCATTCAGAACATTCACTCAACTATTCAATTGCTACATCTTGATCATTCAAACAAGCAAAATATCTTTTAAAATCAAATTACTTAAGTGAATATAATGAAATCGGCCGGAATTCGAACTCGGCTCCCCGATTTCTCGTTCCGAGTTGATA
Source organism: Ascarosepion bandense (assembly GCA_037127315.1). Lineage (NCBI taxonomy): Eukaryota > Metazoa > Mollusca > Cephalopoda > Sepiida > Sepiidae > Ascarosepion > Ascarosepion bandense. The sequence goes on from JBBBDQ010014427.1 coordinate 13,509, forward strand.
TCCAATGCTCCACAACACATATCCGCATTAAGTAATCATTACATTTTCCATTGTAAACAATCGTAACGTTTTGATGCTAACTTAAATCAAAACAAGATTTTCTGCCAAAATTTTGAACATGTTAGAAGGGAATAAAAATTTAACAAAATAATTAAAAATTACTTTGATCTTTCCTCTTAATAATAATATAAACATTTTGATGGAAAAAGTTTGCTTTTATTAAGTTCGGGGCCTTTTTCATTCATACTATGCTGTTTTTTCGTGATTTAGTGGAGGTACCTGTGAAAGAGTTACGTCCCTTTAAATCGACTATCCACTTTTATACATGTTTGGTCGAAATAAAATTGACGAATTAGTTTAAAACAACCATTTTTTTTTCTACAAAGTTTTGACAAGTTTGAAATAATAATTTTTTCTTAAAAATTGCCATTTTTTTCCTGGAAAATTTCTGTTCAGTCGAAGAAATCTTTACTATATTTTTTTAATTGTGAAACAAAATGAATGTCGCATTTTTATGACAGAAAATTGAGTAAATCTTTGGCAAAGTGTTCGAAGCCATTATTAACGCCGAGGTGGTTCAGCATCTCACAGCCCACAGGCTCCCCTCTCGGACAAACAGTATGGTTTCCAGCTTCATCATGTCTACTGCTGATATAACGACCATCACCGAGTA
>JBBBDQ010014428.1:0-12364 GCA_037127315.1 Ascarosepion bandense
TAATCTTCTGCCCTGTCAGTCATGTCTCTTTCGGGACATGATCGCCCAAGCGTATATCACGTATCGCACTTAACTGACTAATTTATTATCAAACCAAGTCCCCAATGCACAACCACGATACCAAATGTTTAAAATGATTTTTACTAATAAAAAAAATCTTTCAAGATTTTATTTAAGTTTTAATTTCCAAGTTAATTTTCAATAAGCCAAACAATTTTCTGTATTTCAAAACTAATTTTAATTTTGTGGAACCAGTTAAATGCAATCACACTTCTACTTCAACAGTTTCTTTTCTCGCACTTCCCATTTGGTGGAACCTCTTTTCGTTTACTTGCTTACCTGATATCTACTCTCTCAAAAAATATTTAAATGCAACGTCAATTGCCATCTTCTGTCTTCTTGAATCCCGTTCATCTTTAATATTTTCTTCAATACCCGCTGTACCCAGTCTTTCTCTCACTGTAACGCCTCCTCCCATACGTAGCGTAGTTCTCTTTAGCAAAAAAATCTTCCACAAATAATATATACTTTTCTGAAACCCTTTGTGGGATATTAGCTGATGTGGATGTATAATTAATCCAATTTAAACAATTATTTCCTTTAAGTTTTCCGCAGAAATAGATTTTGTTACACTGTGGTTTGTAGCTGTTTATCGAAACTGTCGATCAGTTTGACAGTGTGATGACAGACTAATGTTTATTTTTTTAGTTTATGTTGTACTATGAGGGCTTAACCGTCAAAATAATTACAACGCGAACGTCTTTTTTTATATATAAATTTTAAGTCCTCAGTAGTGTTAACAATTTAAGAAAACATTCACCGGAATCTAATGTTTTCTTTTGACTTTTAGATACTTTCAGTGTTTAAATCGACTATATTGTTTGTATTCTTTGATAATCTCATATATGTACCGTATTTACAAAAATTGGTACGTTTACAAAAACAATTCGAAATTCTTTGAAAAATACTGAGAGTAAAAAGCTTTTTAGCCTTTTTACGATTTATGATAGGAGATATTTATTCACTAAACAGTTACACGACTGAAACTGAATTAAAAGATTTTAAAATTTCTAGTTGAAATTGTAAAAAAAATGAAAATAAACTTTGTAAAAATTCATTTTTCGTTGAATTTTTTTTTAAGGCAAGTTTCTTCTATAAAAGTAGACAAGTTGATGAATGAATCTGTTGAGGAAATGAATTGTTTCCCTTGGACAATATACCAGTCAATGGCTCTTCGTGGTGGTTACTATGCCAATTGAATTCAGCTAATTTGTTGCTTTCCCTTTCGCAGAGGCTACAATCCATTTATATTCACCTCTCATTATGGGCTAAATAGTAGGGTAAACTGGAATTCTCTAATCTTCAGTAGCAACCAGTATAAGAGAAGGAAAACATTTCCAAAACCGGCGAGTATGGCTCCTTTTTTTTATCCTTCCCAAGAAATCGCAGAAATTTAAATTTAATAAAGAAAATAGGACTCTGTAGAAATATGACATTAAAAGTAAAATGACAACACATTGTAAGAAAATGTGTTATGAGCAGTGTTAAAAAAAAAAAAAAAGGTTTGTTCATTGTCGCCATGAGTACCCGCAATCCCGAATAACAGCTGACGAATCGATAACATTTGTTGAAAGTTGTTAGTTATAGTTAGTGTTACTGTTATTTGATACAAATTATTATCATACACTTAGTGGCTGGTATAAATCATTTGATAAACATTTGACAATAAAATTTGATGCTAATTCTGGAGATTATTTGACTACAACATAGAAATTCATTTACAACATAGAGATTCCATTTTATTTATTATTAAAGAAATATATAGGCCTCAGTTACAATAATTTTGTTGTGTATATCTGTCGGATCAGGAGTCTGAAGCAATGGTACAATTGGGATGATATCTGATTAATAACCCAACTGTCGGGTTTCAATTCCTGGTAGGATGCAACGCTGATGAGTCCCAAATATAGGACGAAACGGCTGTCCAGTGCTTTCCATTCTGTTGAGGTCGAATATGTTTCTCTGATGAATTACTTAATTATTCAAATCCTCCTACTATTTCTATAATATATATATATATATATATATATATATTAGTCTACAAAAACAATTTAGATATTCTACAATTTTCATGGGTAATACGTATTTTGCAGGTAAACCCGTTTGTCAGACCCAAATGACACAACAGTTAATATTCAAAATTCATTGAGTTCTTTTTGAGTTCGTCTCTATCAGAATTTACCTGACTTAAATACCAAATATACGTTATATATATCCCTCTTGTCACGCTCATGGAGAGAAATACAATTGCGAGGTAGCGTTAGAGAGACTATAGCGAAGCAGCGTCAGCTCAGTTCATTCTCTTTACTACCAGTTATTAAACTTACTACCAATTCGGAAAACTCTGCCGCATGTTTGCCCTTTAACAGTGCCTCATTTTATTGTTTTACAATAATTATGTCGTCGAGTAGTGCAGAATATATATATATATTGAAACTAAGTTGTAGAACTCGTAGGTTTTTTAACCCGTTGTCTATGTATCTATTTTTATAAAGAGTGCTCGATACATACGTAGAGCGTTATATATATATAAATATATATCCTCTCCATTATAAATAAACGTTGTACTTTTATTTGTATATATATGTACGGAATCGATAAACACACACACAAATAAATCTATCTATCTATCTATCTACCTATCTATCTATCTATCTATATCTATCTATCTATCTATCTATCTATCTATATCTATATATATATATATATATATATATATTCTTTGTCACGTCTAGAAAAAAAACACTAATAATTCTCTCAAATATTTAGCTGTCATTTTTGGACAGCGGGGGGTACACTCGTTCATAGTGATCTAAAGATACCTTTCATTTTTTTGTCCCTTTTGTAAGCCAGTCAATCATTGGGGATTAATTTTACTTAAAAAGACAATTGAAAAATGAATAGAAAAGAAAAATAATGAGAAATAAAGAGAAATAAACAAAACAAAAAAAGCAAAGAAATATGGATTAAGTAAAGAATGAGCTTAGAATGAATAAATTGACCTCTAGAAAAATTGAATTGGTTGACATGACATCAAGCAAGAATAGAACCCACCATGCAAATTTTAAGAAACGCTGCTTATCAGACGAGCAACACACCTCTCGACATTCACAGCAACAGATATAAAATCTGACGCTTTTTAGACTGAAACAGTTACCAGAATTTTATGACAATATTTAGATGTTTGTGTAAAAGGCACAAAGAGAGATAGAGAGAGAGAGAGAGAGAGAGAGAGAGAGAGAGAGAGAGAGAGAGAGATAGAGAGAAGATAAAGGGAAAAAAAAAAAAGAGTAAATTTGAAAAGAGAGAGAGAGAGAGAGAGAGAGAGAAAGAACCTGAAACAAAAGACAAAGAACTGAAAAAGGTAAACGATAGGAAGAAAGAAAAGAAGGAAAGTAAGAGAGAGAGAGAGAGAGAGAGAGAGAGAGAGAGAGAGCGTGACATGAGGAGAAACAAAAAAGAAAAAAAAAAACGAACAGAAAGAGAGATGTTGATAATCAGTTCCAAACAATGTCATTATTTTGTATCTTTTTTGAACACGGACTGCCAGAATCTTGTTAATGTTTTTGGTTATTTAATTTTTTTAACGTGTATAGATCTTCAATTTTGTTTTTATTTCCTTACTTATTTTCTATCTTCTTGAATACCATTTACCTTTTATCCTTTCTTCAATACCCCCTGTACCCAGTCTTTTCTCTCTGTAACCCCCTATGCACTAGTGGCGGTCCTGATTTGCTTGGGTTGAAATGATTAAATAATAACAGAAAAAAGCTATCAGGTGATTGTTGAATATTTTAGTTATTCTTTCTATAATCTGTCGGGTACCATAGGACTTTATTGATTAGTTCTTTATTCCCTCAGACACGTGTGAATGGGGAAAATATATTCATATCAACAAAAGTGTTTGTGGACTATAAATTGAAATTTCATTAGTCTTGGAATTAAATCACAAAACACGGTCTAACCTTGTGCTAGAGGAATTTTCAAACGGATGTTAATCCTTTTAATATAAATGGTTATCCTATGAAGCGGTATCGATAAAGTGTTCACTTTTTTCACTACCTTTTTCGTCTATGTGCCTTGTCCTTTCAGGATGTAGGCGATCATGGCCTTCCACGTCTCCCCTATCCCTCAGGTTTTGTAGTACGCTTTCCACGTTACACCACGCAACCCCGTTCTACCATCCACCTGCTCAAGCCCGTCACTTATGTTACACGCTGCTTTCCTGTCTTCTTCACCTATCTTTGCCTATGAGTATCAAATTCTCCAAGCCCTCCTTTCTCATTGCATGTCCCAGGAACTTTAGCTGTTTTTTTCTGATGCTTAGTATTAATTAGCTTTTCGTTTCTATCCTTTCTAAAACCTCATCATTGCTCACGTGTTCGAATAATGTTATCCGCAGCATCCTTCTGTAGAACCACATTTCAGTTGCTTCGAGTTTTTCTTTCATATCTTCGATGAGATTGTCCAGCATTCAATGCCATATTGAAGAACCGTCATCATATAGCAATCCAGTACTTCTTTGTTTCTAGTGAGAATTTCCTGTCTCTTAATACTCTCCACTAGCTTTTCTGGAATTCTTCCTTCGCCATACAAGTTAAGCCTTCGGATGTCTGTGTCGCACTTTCCGTCTTCTGTTAGAACACTTCCCAGGTATTAAATGTTTGTACCTGCTTGATTTTAGTATCCTCAATTCGTACTTGGCATTTGAGCTGCTCATTTTGCAGATGAGCATACATTTGGTTTTCTTGCAGTTTATTTGTCATTCTCTTCAGCTACCTTTTTGTAGGAGGTCTTGTAGTTTTCTTTCCGTGTTCACTATCAGCACTGTATCATCTGCGTACCTTATGTTGTTCAGATTGTAGCCCCTGATGACGAATCCAGACATAAATTCAAGAGTCCTCGTGGAATAGTCTCTGCTGTACAATTTTACAGATCCGGTGAAAAGACACATCCTTTTCTTACGCTGGACAATCTCATTAATAATTATGAGGGATTCGAAACAACAGAAATATGGTTCTACAGAAGGATGCTGAGGATACAATGGACCAAATCAGGGCAACGACAAGATATTAGAGAGGATGGAAACGAAAAGTAAAATTAACAACTTAACATCAGGAAGAGACAGCTGAAATTTCGATACATGTAATGAGGAAGAAGGGCTTGGAGAATCTAATATCCACAAGACGGATAAAAGTAAAGAGATACAAGGGAAAGTGCAACACAACCATGATGGGCTTGAGCAATTAGATGCAGAGCAAGAATTAGGAGATATCAAGAGAAAAAGTGTTAAGAGCTACAAAGGATAGGAAGATGTGGAGGGCCATGATCGCTCATTACGTCCTGAAGGAAGACTGTACATAAAAGAAAAAAGAAGGAATCATTATTATACACTGTTAATTCATTTATGAGTAGAAATCATTCCTTTTTTTTATTGTTGTACAAAGGTAATACAGTAAGTATTACCATCATTTTAATAGTTGATTTGCTAAGCGCTGCTTAAATGCGGCACAACGCCGAAGGTTGCAGGGCACCCAGTGAGGATCGAGCTCATTACTTCAGTTGTAATAGGTTCTAGCGAGACAGGGTTGTTAACCATAATAGTTTTTATTGTTGTACAAAGGTAATACAGTAAGTATTACCATCATTTTAATAGTTGATTTGCTAAGCGCTTAAATGCGGCACAACGCCGAAGGTATGGGCACCCAGTGAGGATCGAGCTCACTACTCAGTTGTAATAGGTTCTAGCGAGACAGGGTTGTTAACCATTACACCACGCCGAGGTGCCCACAATTGTCTATGCACCGCTTAGATGTGGCACAAGGCCGAAAGTATGGGTACCCAGAGGATCGAGCTCACTACTCAGTTGTACAGGTTGGCAGCGAAACAGGGTTGTTAACCATTACACCACGCCGAGGTGCCCAAAATTGTTCATGCACCGCTTAGATGCAGCACAACGCCGAAAGTATGGGGTACCCAGTGAGGGATCGAGCTCACTACCTGTTGTAATAGGTTATAGCGAAACAGGTTATAACTCATTACACCACGCTGAGGAGACCTTACCAGTATTTTAATAGGACGAGAATTCATTTAATTCATTAAAATCATTTTTAATATTTTTATTTTCATAATTTTTATTATAATGCATTTATTATAATTTTTAAAATTTTTTAATAATATTTTAATAAATAATGAACGTTTTGTAGTAAAGTGGAGAGTGTAAATGACGGGGTTAAACCGTTGGAACATTTGATGGATTGATACGTTTGTATAATCAATACAATACGATTTCTACTAATGTTTTGTTTCTCATTACTGTACATCTACTTCTGCACTACCTCAACCTTGTACTTTTTTTTTTTTTTTTCGAATTCATTAAAGTTAATCTAAAGAGGCCTTTACATACATATTCATTTGGGATTCCTTATTGCATTACTGTTTTTAAGAGAATTCGGTATCGTCGACTTATTACCGACAAAATATGGATATATCGTAATATAACGTATAAGTAATGTGAAGTAAGGGAACAAAATATGAAATAAGCCTATTTTATTCTTACTTTATCCGGCCTAGTATTTGAATGTGGTCTCTATCCGATGTCTAGAATTTCGTCGGCAAAGTATAACGTAACAGAAGGCAGGTAAACATCTCATTAACAAATTCAAATTGTGAAAATCAAACTAATAAAAGAAAAAGTGGACAAAGAAATGTGATTATAAGTAATTAATTAATTTTTATATGAAGCATAAATTAAACAGAAATATCTGATGAATGTTGTATTATTACCATTTTCTGTTTATTGCAAGTCTCAATTGAATGACGTTTTGGATTTCAGCGGCCATCTTACTTAAAATGAAAACAGTCTGGGTCTGACAATTTTACCCGACGTCAGTTGGGTGCTAAAAGGGTAAGAGTCCGTTTTTGTTAAATGAAAAATGTGAATAGGACTTAACTAAACATATTGTCCCTGCTGAAGTTAGGACATCTAGTTTCGCACATTACCAGAATATTGATTCGTGGCTGATTGAGGGTGTTGTGGTGTAGTGGATATCGACTCGGAACGTCAAATCGGGGAGCCGAGTCGAATTCTTTGTATCTATTTTCGCACAAATACCCTTGGGAAAGGTATTAATCCGTTCACTTCCCTCCACTTATGGGTTAAATAATAGGACAGATTGGGTTCTATAGCCTTGGCTGACAACCAGTCTACCGCAAACAGCAATGGCAAACTACTGAGGGATAATTCTTTACCCAGTCAGTCACGTCTTTTTTTTTATGATATGATCGCCCAAAGCGTGTATCTTAACTGACTGACATTATATATATATATATACACGTTACAAATTAAACTAAGCACAACTGACTATCGGAGAACTAATTTCTGGAATGCCGGCCTCGTCTGTCGCGTTCATTTCCTTGGGAAAGGCATGAGTTTATTTTTTTCCCTTCCATCAGCAGAATAGCAGAAGAACTGCTCTAAATTCAAAACCGTAAAGAAGGCAACGATAAATCACTCCACTATCATTCCGAGGAAGTCATCAACATTCAAAAGCAGAATCTGAGAATATTTCCCGATATTTTTCTTTCTGAATTTGACTCTAGAAAGTTAAGGGAGATAACTACATGGCCATTAGAAGTGGTATCGCACACGTGGAATGAGAATTATATACACCTCAGTGATCATAATAAAGGGTTCGGTTCGATTTTCTAGCACCTCAAGAAGGCCGAGCGTACAACTGTCGTAAATATGAGGACAATAGTCCGAACAATGTAAATAGTGTAAATAACGACCTCATCTCAGAAGTATAGACGAACAATTTTCTTTATTGAACAAACTAAAGTTTGGATATTTAGACCAACTTACTTTCATGGTTTTGTAGATCAATTGTTTTGGATTGTCGTCTCAAGGATGGCCCTTGTCTTGAACGCCTATTAAGACTTAACCCCACCCGAACCTCAAGCGGAATTCATATTCATGGTACATCTTTAAAAGGCTGGGGAAAATTAGTTCTGTGTAACGCTTCAGTAAGCACCTGAACCCTGCCGCCCTGCTATGCTCATTTTCATAAGATACCAGGTCAAACCGAAATGGAATACTGCTTCCATATCTGGATAGGAGCGGTCAGGTTTTTATTTTCCGGTCTTAACATGAATCCAAAAGCATTACACGTCCTTGTAGGTGATAAATTATGCTCTACCTTACAACCTCTTTTCCCACAGACGACTCACGACTCCATCGACATTTTCATGATAAATGTTCTCCATTAGTTAGTCCCACTAATTCTAAAAACCCACAGTAAAGACCGGCTATGTCATGTACACAGTCAAATAATCCTCATTCCTTTCATATTCCATTAGTAAGAAAGAAGTCCCACTCTAACAGCTTCCATGAAACGCTACTTTGTGGAATTGACTCCCCAAGAGAATCCTTTCCATTTTGAACCTCTTCAAGTTTAGGCTTAACCGTTATTTTTCACACTTATCTTCATTGGCTGTTTTCTTACTGCTCATACAACAATCTTCTTCAGTGACCCCCACTTCATTGAGTGGCGATGGATGAATTTTCGTCTAAATTATGCGAAAATGAAAATAACAACAATGACATCTCATTTTATCAGATATATTTACCAAAATTACAAAAATATCTTGAAATAGAAAGAGTAAATTTATTCAATAAAATTGTCATTGGCTTCAACACGGTTTCCAGACGATCATCTACAACTTTTCTGGACGGTCTCCTTGCTTAAGTTGGTGAATGCTGCCATATTTCTTGCCTTCAGTTAATCTTTTGGTGTTGTTGCCAGTTTTATTGGGTTTCTCAACTGCATACCATACATATTAATGGGGAAGTGGGTTGCAGTTTAGGAGTTAGATGGCCAGGTGTAATGGGTGATGTGACCGCAAAAAATTGTCTGACAAAATCATGACGTGGTCCTCCTGCTTGTGTGGCATGGTGCAGAATCATGTTGTTAGACATAGGGTTTTCTAGCAGCCACCCTCTTGCCCCAGAGCAGCACTACCTCCTCATAGCACTTGATGTAGGCCCTTTGTGTTGAACTTGAGTCACTGTGGAAAGATGAATGGAGGCATAATATCCACATCACTATATCACTCCAAATATGATTTCTATTTCACTATTTCCGATTATCTTCAAGAGTTTTTAAAAATAGAAATCCACTCAAAGCAAAAAACCTGAAATGCTTTGCAGGATTTATTTCTTTCCTAACTGATATTGATTTTATTGGAAATAAAATATACTTACCACTGAATTAAGTGCATTTACAAGGAAGAAAATTATGTTGAAAAACAATATTTTTTTGTGTAAATTAGAAGCCACCATATTACTGATGCTTCACTTATAGGCCAAGGTATTTATATCAGACACATAAAAAAGATAATGAAAATGTGTAAGAACAAAATGGATAAACATGCCACAATAAGACATGGCATCAAAAGGATAATTCCCACCTCCCCCAACACTGCTTTTCTTTTAATTACCTTCACTTTTTTGACAATGTTTATTGCTTTAAAAGCAATGATTAGAATTGAACAAAACCTAAAGATATCAAAGTAAAGTTATTTATTTTCTTAGCTCTTAAGAATTGACACCAAAAATATTTATTTATTATATTTGACACTATTTTATTGCTTATTGAAATGGTTGATAAAACATTGGCTAGTTGCCAGTTGGATTCAAACTTTTTGCGAAACCAATAATAAATATTTCTCATAATTGGTTTTCATATTTTAATAATTTAATGTTTATATATTTATGACTAAAATATTTTTATATTTATTTCTTTATAAATTAGTAAATGATCATCATTGCTTTAGTCCTACCTGTAATAGTTTTTAGAGTTTTGTAAATATAATATTATTCTTATAAATAAATAATCTTATAAATTGTGTTTAATATTTTTGTTCTAAATTCTCAAGAAAAGAAATGAAGGATATTAAAAGAAGCCGTGTCATGTGAAAAACCATTCCTTTGACGTTATGTCTTATTGCGGCACATGTTTGTCCATGTTTGCCAAATCAGGAAATGTTGGGGAAAATGAATGAAAAATCACACAAAAGACAGAAAACTTTAATTCTTATTTTATTTCTTAAAAATTCAACCAAATTATTTGGCCAAGGTAGATGTATACAGTGACATTTGCTTTCATCTCATTAATAGCAGTTGGATATATTTTATTTCGTCCTGCAGGAATTCCTGCAAAATAAAGCATTCGAGAACACAATGGCCAATTTTATTTGCTAATCATTAAAAATCTTTTTCTTCTTAGCATTCCTTTGGTCATTTGTGTCATGTCTCACAAGTAAGGGGATAATGTAACTAAGACCACAAAGAGGCTGCTTGGCATGAAAGAGAATAAGAAGACTTTAGAAGGAACAGGAAATATAATCCTAAACATGAAACAAGGAATAAATTTCTACTCCTGTTAAAAAAAAAAATTGGGAAGGAGTATGAAGTGGATGATAGGCAAATTTATGGCTCTTATAAAATAAAGGAAAGCTACAAGAACAACTCCAAACACCCACCCACCTCCATATATTTTTGTTTAAAATATGGTATTACAAAACCAAGTCAATGTTGACTGAGCCAAACTGTAGTCAAGACCATTTTTCAATCCAACTAATGATGAACTGCAAAATGCTAAAATGTGGTTGATTCTTAGAGACAGACATTTAACTTAACCAAGCAATTTCTGTTTGTCAACTGTTAGAGTAGAAAATCCAATACCATTCTGGTTGTATGGCAAATGGATCAAACTTTCTTTTTTTTTTAATTATCTTACTCAAGCAATTATACAGTGACCACATGATCCTTACGTATGACCTCTCCTAGTTCTCTTACTTATTATGTAGGGGTGCAGTTGAGCGAGTAACCAACAAAACTCCTTATAACACCGAAGATGAACTGAAGGGGGAAATTATGGTAGCATTTGCCACCTTCAACAAAGAAACTTCCAGAAGAGTTGGAGGAGATTCCAAAAATTGTTTGGAGACTGTGGCTGAAGCCAATGGCAATTTTATTGAATAAATTTACTCTTTAGTATACCAAATATTTTTGTGTGTTTTGTAAATATATTTGTTAAAAAAAGATTTTTGATATGTATATATATATATATATATATATATATATATATATATATGGAAAATCCCTTATCACATATACATAAATGTTTAGCTGTAATTTCTACAACCATGACCACTTACAGCTAAGAAAACTAACATGTATTTATTAACTATTGCTGGTCAAAATGCAACACGTAATTATGTTTCTCACGATGGAGCCTATTGTGTACATTTGCCCCGTAAAATATGTATAATATCTAAGATGGCGTTAGATTATGTCACAGAAATCAAATCTCACGTCACCGTGACTAAAAGAAAATTTTAAAAAATAAGCCTTTATATTTAATTCTAATTCTGACGTTTTAAAAATTCATTTGTCAACAAAAAAATGTGAATATTTCCGGGTAATTTTGAAACAAAAGAAATATTAAAAAAAAAAGAAGCGTTTTTTCAAACAAAAAAACAAAACACAAAAAAAAAGTTCCACGTGGTTAATTTAATACGTTTTTTTTTAATATTTCATACTTCAGAAAAAAATAAAATTAAAAATTGAAAGCTTTTTTTTTTTTTGCTAAATATTTCATGCAGGAAATCAACTGTCTGTAATTTGTGTGGTAACATGTAAGTTTTCCTCTAAAATTAAATGTCTACATTTTTAAATATTTTTCGAAATGTTTTCTAGTTTTGTATTCAAATATATGTTGTTGAGGATATTTTGTTTTCCTTCAAAAATGTGTTATGGTAGTTTTTCTTCAAAAATGTATTGTTGGTAATATTTTTCTGGCATATGATTCTTGGATGCAGGGGGAGCAAAGAAATATTTCCAGATACCACTGCATGGTCAGAATTTTTAAGAGTGAAGAGCGGTACAGCATGACATGAGTCAAGGATCAGAGGCAAGAAGAAATCTAGAAGAGAACATTTCTTCCAGGATTACTTGGGAAATGTGTGGGGGAATCCACGACTTTAGTGGTTGATTGAGAAGTTCAGAGACGGACAAAAAAAAGATCGGTGACATCAAGCTTGTTGAGTTGCTTCATGATGGTGGGTATTAAAGTCACTAAACACAGATACATGTGCAAATGTATGTAGAATGGCCTCGTCTATAGTGTCATTGAAATACCATCTAGTTATCAGCAGTCACAGGCAGAGAGGTGTGTGAGCAATATAGTTTAATAGTTTAATAGAGAGAGAGACATGTAAGAATGGTCTGGAGCTTCAAGAG
>JBBBDQ010014429.1:0-14650 GCA_037127315.1 Ascarosepion bandense
TAATCTTCTCGTCGCCGTCATGTTCTCTTTGACATGATCGCCCAAGCGTATATCAAGCATTTTGCATTTAACTGACTAATTTATTATCAAACTAAGTCCTCGAAAATTTGCCAATTCACGATACCAAATGTTTAAATGATTTTTGTTTTTTAACAAAAAAACTTTTCAAGATTTTATTTAAGTTTAATTTCAAGTTAATTTTCAATAAGCCAAATAATTTTCTGTATTTCAAATCTAATTTTAATTTTGTAACTTGTTGTATCAACCACACTTCTAGTTCAACAGTTTCTTTTCTCAAGACTTCCATTTGTAAACTCCTTCGTTTACTTGGCTTATCTGATATCTACTCTCTCAAAATATTTAAATGCAACGTCAATTGCCATCTTCTGTCTTCTTGAATCCCGTTCATCTTTAATATTTTCTTCAATACCCTGCTGTACCCAGTCTTTTCTCTCACTGTAACGCCTCCCATACGTAGTTCTCTTTAGCAAAAAATCTTCCACAAATAATATATACTTTTCTGAAACCCTTTTGTGGGATATTAGCTGATGTGATGTATAATTAATCCAATTTTAAACAATTATTATTTCCTTTAAGTTTTCCAGAAATAGATTTTGTTACACTGTGGTTTGCAGTCATTTATCGAAACTGTCGATCAGTTTGACAGTGTGATGACAGACTAATGTTTATTTTTAGTTTATGTGTTGTACTATGAGGGCTTAACCGTCAAATAATTACAACGCGAACGTCTTTTATATATAAATTTTAAGTCCTCAGTAGTGTTAACAATTTAAGAAAACATTCACCGGAATCTAATGTTTTCTTGACTTCCTTTGATACTTTCAAAGTTGTGAAACTGACTATATTGTTGCACTTTGATAACTTACATATGTACCGTATTTACAAAAATTGGTACGTTTACAAAAACAATTCGAAATTCTTTTGAAAAATACTGAGAGTAAAAAAGCTTTTTAGCCTTTTTACATTTATGATAGGAGATAGCTTTATTCACTAAACAGTTACACGACTGAAACTGAATTAAAAGATTTTAAAATTTCTAGTTGAAATTGTAAAAAAAAATGAAAATAAATCTCGTAAAATTCATTTTTCGTTGAATTTTTTAAGGTGTTTCTTCTATAAAAGTAGACAAGTTGATGAATGAATCGTTGAGGAAATGAATTGTTTCCCTTGACAACATACCAGTCAATGGCTCTTCGTGTGGTTATTTAGTGCTAATTGAATTCAGCTAATTTGTTGCTTTCCTTTCGCAGAGGCTACAATCCATTTTACCACCTCTCATTATGGGCTAAATAGTAGGGTAAACTGAATTTTCTAATCTTCAGTAGCAACCAGTATAAGAGAAGGAAAACATTTCCAAAACCGGCGAGTATGGCTCCTTTTTTTTTATCCTTCCCAAGAAATCGCAGAAATTTAAATTTAATAAAGAAATAGGAGACCTGTAGAAATATGACATTAAAAAGTAAAATGACAACACATTGTAAGAAAATGTGTTATGAGCAGGTGTTAAAAAAAAAAAAAAAAAAGGTTTGTTCATTGTCGCCATGAGCTCCGTACTTGAATAACAGCTGACGAATGATAACATTTGTTGAAAGCTGTTAGTTATAGTTAGTGTTACTGTTATTTGATACAAATTATTATCATACACTTAGTGGCTGTATAAATCATTTGATAAACATTTGACAATAAAATTTGATGCTAATTCTGAGATTATTTGACTACAACATAGAAATTCATTTACACATAGAGATTCCATTTTATTTATTAAAGAAATATATAGGCCTCAGTTACAATAATTTTGTTGTGTATATCTGTCGGACTGTGAGCCTGAAGCAATGGTACAATTGGGATGATATCTGATTAATAACCCAACTGTCGGGTTTCACCCCGTAGTGGATGCGCACTGCTGATGAGTCCCAAATATAGGACGAAACGGCCGTCCAGTGCTTTCCGCATTCTGTTGAGGTCGAATATAAGCTCGATGAATTACTTAATTATTCAAATCCTACTATTTCTATAATATATATATATATATATATATATATATATTAGTCTACAAAAAAACAATTTAGATATTCTACAATTTCATGGGTAATACGTATTTTGCAGGCAAACCTGTTTGTCAGACCCAAATGACACAACAGTTAATATTCAAAATTCATTGAGTTCTTTTTGAGTTCGTCTCTATCAGAATTTACCTGACTTAAATACCAAATATACGTTATATATATATCCCTCTTGTCACGCTCATGGAGAGAAATACAATTGTTATAGCGTTAGAGAGACTATAGCGAAGCAGCGTCAGCTCAGTTCATTCTCTTTACTACCAGTTATTAAACTTTACTACCAATTCGGAAAACTCTGCCGCATGTTTGCCCTTTAACAGTGCCTCATTTTATTGTTTTACAATAATTATGTCGTCGAGTAGTGCAGAATATATATATATATTGAAATTGCCGTAGAACTCGTAGGTTTTTAACCCGTTGTTCATGCATTCATTTTTATAAAGAGTGCTCGATACATACGTAGAGCGTTATATATATATAAATATATATCCTCTCCATTATAATAAACGTTGTACTTTTATTTGTATATATATGTACGGAATCGATAAACACACACATAAATAAATCTATCTATCTATCTATCTATCTATCTATCTATCTATCTATCTATCTATCTATATCTATATATATATATATATATATATATATTCTTTGTCACGCTCAGGAAACATCTAATAATTCTCTCAAATATTTAGCCGTCATTTTTGACAGCGGGGGTACACTCGTTCATAGTGATTCAAAGATACCTTGATTTTTTGTCCTCGGTGTTTAGTCAATTCATTGGGGATTAATTTTACTTAAAAAAGACAATTGAAAAATGAATAGAAAAGAAAAATAATGAGAAATAAAGAGAAAATAAACAAAAACAAAAAAGTAAAGAAATATGGATTAAGTAAAGAATGAGCTTAAAATGAATAAATTGACTCTCTAGAAAAAATTGAATTTAAGGACATGACATCAAGCAAGAATAGAACCCACCATGCAATTTAAGAAACGCTGCTTATCAGACGAGCAAACACACCCTCTCACATTCACAGCAACAGATATAAAATTGACGCTTAGACTGAAACAGTTACCAGAATTTTTTATGACAATATTTAGATGTTTGTGTAAAAGGCACAAAGAGAGATAGAGAGAGAGAGAGAGAGAGAGAGAGAGAGAGAGAGAGAGAGAGAGAGATAGAGAGAAGATAAAGGGAAAAGAGTAAATTGGAAAGAGAGAGAGAGAGAGAGAGAGAGAGAAAGAACTGAAACAAAAGACAAAGAACCGAAAAAGTGTAAACGATAGGAAGAAAGAAAAGAAGGAAAGTAAGAGAGAGAGAGAGAGAGAGAGAGAGAGAGAGAGAGAGAGCGCACATGAGGAGAAACAAAAAAAAGAAAAAAACGAACAGAAAGAGAGATGTTGATAATCAGTTCCAAACAATGTCATTATTTTGTATCTTTTTTGAACACGGACTGCCAGGAATCTTGTTAATGTTTTTGGTTATTTAATTTTTTAACGTGTATAGATCTTCAATTTTGTTTTTATTTCCTTATTTATTTTCTATCTTCTTGAATACCATTTACCTTTTGTCCTTTCTTCAATACCCCCTGTACCCCCAGTCTTTTCTCTCTCTCTGTAACCCCCTATGCACTAGTGGCGGTCCTGATTTGCTTGGGTTGAAATGATTAAATAATAACAGAAAAAAAAAGCTATCAGGTATTGTTGGAATATTTTAGTTATTCTTTCTATAATCTGTCGGGTACCATAGGACTTTTATTGATTAGTTCTTTATTCCCTCAGACACGTGTGAATGGGAAAAATATATTCATATCAACAAAAGTGTTTGTGGACTATAAACTGAATTTGCTGTCTTGGAATTAAATCACAAAACACGGTCTAACCTTGTGCCAGAGGAATTTTCAAACGGATGTTAATCCTTTAATATAAATGGTTATCCTATGAAGCGGTATCGATAAAGTGTTCACTTTTTTCACTACCTTTTTCGTCTATGTGCCTTGTCCTTTCAGGATGTAGGCGATCATGGCCTCTCTACGTCTCCCTATCCCTGGTGGCTCTTAGCACGCTTTCTCACGTTACACCACGCAACCCCCGTTCTACTATCCACCTGCTCAAGCCCGTCACTTATGCTACACGCTGCTTTCTCCGTCTCTTCACTCACCTTGCTTCATATGAGTATCAAATTTCAAGCCCTCCTTTCTCATTGCATGTCCCAGGAACTTTAGCTGTTTTTTTCTGATGCTTAGTATTAATTAGCTTTTCGTTTCTATCCTTTCTAAAACCTCATCATTGCTCACGTGTTCGAATAATGTTATCCGCAGCATCCTTCTGTAGAACCACATTTCAGCGTTTGGTTTTCTTCATCTTCGATGAGATTGTCCAGCATTCAATGTTAGCATTGAAGAACTGTCATCATATAGCAATCCAGCACTTCTTTTTGTTTCTAGTGAAAATTTCCTGTCTCTTAATACTCTACCAGTTTCTGAAATTCTTCCTTCGCCATACAAGTTAAGCCTTCGGATGTCTGTGTCGCACTTTCCGTCTTCTGTTAGAACACTTTCAGGTATTAAATGGCACTAGCTGATTTTAGTATCCCACCTGTACTTGGCATTTGAGCTGCTCATTTTGCAGATGAGCATACATTTGGTTTTCTTGCAGTTTATTTGTCATTCTCTTCAGCTACCTTTTGTAGGAGGTCTTGTAGTTTCCTTTCCGTGTCTACTATCAGCACTGTATCATCTGCGTACCTTATGTTGTTCAGATTGTAGCCCCCGATGACGAATCCAGACATAAATTCAAGAGTCCCCAGAATAGTCTCTGCTGTACACTTAATAGATCCGGTGAAAAGACCATCCTTTTCTTACGCTGGACAATCTCATTAATAATTAAGGAGGGATTCGAAACAACAGAAATATGGTTCTACAGAAGGATGCTGAGGATACAATGGACCAAACTTGTAAGCAACGACAAGATATTAGAGAGGATGGAAACGAAAGTAAAATTAAACTTAACATCAGGAAGAGACAGCTGAAATTTCTGATACATGTAATGAGGAACAAGGGTCATAGAGAATCTAATATCCACAAGACGGATAAAAGTAAAGAGATACAAGGGAAAGTAACACAATCATGCTTGATGGGCTTGAGCAATTAGATGGCAGAGCAAGAATTAGGAGAGATATCAAGAGAAAAAGTGTTAAGAGCTACAAAGGATAGGAAGATGTGGAGGGCCATGATCGGCTGTCCTGAAGGAAGATCAGCATAAAAGAAAAAAGAAGGAATCATTATTATACACTGTTAATTCATTTATGAGTAGAAATCATTCCTTTTTTATTGTTATACAAAGGGGTAATACAGTAAGTATTACCATCATTTTAATAGTTGATTTGCTAAGCGCTGCTTAAATGCGGGCACAACGCCGAAGGTATGGCACCCAGTGGAGGATCGAGCTCACTACTCAGTTGTAATAGGTTCTAGCGAGACAGGGTTGTTAACCATAATAGTTTTTATTGTTGTACAAAGGTACATACAAGTATTACCACTAGCTCAATGAGTTTACCTGCTAAGCGCCATAAATGCGGCACAACGCCGAAGGTATGGGGCACCCAGTGAGGATCGAGCTCACTACTCAGTTGTAATAGGTTCTAGCGAGACAGGGTTGTTAACCATTACACCACGCCGAGGTGCCCACAATTGTTCATACCGCTTAGATGTGCGACAAAGGCCGAAAGTATGGGGTACCCAGTGAGGACTTGAGCCACTACTCAGTTGTAATAGGTTATAGCGAAACAGGGTTGTTAACCATTACACCACGCCGAGGTGCCCAAAATTGTCTATGCACCGCTTAGATGCAGCACAACGCCGAAAGTATGGGGTACCCAGTGAGGATCGAGCTCACTACTCAGTTGTAATAGGTTATAGCGAAACAGGGTTGTTAACCATTACACCACGCCGAGGAGACCTTACCAGTATTTCAATAGTGGTCGAGAATTCATTTAATTCATTAAAACTACTTTTAATATTTTTATTTTCGTTAATTTTTATTATATCGCATTTATTATAATTTTAAAATTTTTAATAATATTTTAATAAATAATGAATGTTTTGGCAGGTAAAGTGGAGAGGTAAATGACGGGGTTAAACTGTTGGAACATTTGATGGATTGATACGTTTGTATAATCAATACAATACGATTTCTACTAATGTTTTGTTTTCTATTACTGTATATCTACTTCTGCACTACCTCAACCTGTGCTCCTTTTTTTCGAATTCATTAAAGTTAATCTAAAGAGGCCTTTACATACATATTCATTTGGGATTCCTTATTGCATTACTGTTTTTAAGAGAATTCGGTATCGTCGACTTATTACCGACAAAATATGGATATATCGTAATATAACGCATAAGTAATGTGAAGTGGTGGGAACAAAATATGAAACAAGCCTATTTTATTCTTACTTTATCCGCCTAGGGATTTTAATAGAATGTCTCTATCCGATGTCTAGAATTTCGTCGGCAAAGCATAACGTAACAGAAGGCAGGTAAACATCTCATTAACAAATTCAAATTGTGAAAATCAAACTAATAAAAGAAAAATGGGACAAAGAAATGTGATTATAAGTAATTAATTATTCTTATATGAAGCATAAATTAAACAGAAATATCTGATGAATGTTGTATTATTACCATTTTCTGTTTATTGCAAGTCTCAATTGAATGACGTTTTGGATTTCAGCGGCCATCTTACTTAAAATGAAACAGTCTGGGTCTGACAATTTTACCCGACGTCAGTTGTTAAAAGGGTAAGAGTCCGTTTTTGTTAAATGAAAAAAATGTGAATAGGACTTAACTAAACATATTGTCCCTGCTGAAGTTAGGACATCTAGTTTCGCACATTACCAGAATATTGATTCGTGGCTGATTGAGGGTGTTGTGCGGGGTAGTGGATATCGACCCTGGAACGTCAAATCGGGGAGCCGAGCTTGAATTTTTGCATTCATTTTCGCACAAATACCCTTGGGAAAGGTATTAATCCGTCACTTCCCTCCACTTATGGGTTAAATAATAGGACAGATTGGGTTCTATAGCCTTGGTTGACAACCAGTCTACCGCAAACAGCAATGGCAAACTACTGAGGGATAATCTTTACCCAGTCAGTCACGTCTCTTTTATGATAAGGATCGCCCAAAGGTGTATCTTAACTGACTGACATTATATATATATATATACACGTTACAAATTAAACTAAGCACAACTGACTATCGGAGAACTAATTTCAAATGCCGGCCTCGTCTGTCGCGTTCATTTTTGGGAAAGGCATGAGTTTATTTTTTTCCCCTTCCATCAGCAGAATAGCAGAAGAACTGCCTAAATTCAAACCGTAAAGAAGGCAACGATAAACTACTCCACTATCATTCCGAGGAAGTCATCACAATTCAAAAAGCAGAATCTGAGAATATTTCCGGATATTTCTTTTCTGAATTTGACTTAGAAAGTTAAGGGAGATAACTACATGGCCATTAGAAGTGGCATCGCACACGGAATGAGAATTATATACCAGTGATCATAATAAAGGTTCGGTTCGATTTTCCTAGCACCTCAAGAAGGCCGGAGCGTACAACTGTCGTAAATATGAGGACAATAGTCCGAACAATGTAAATAGTGTAAATAACGACCTCATCTCAGAAGATAGACGAACAATTTTCTTTATTGAACAAACTAAAGTTTGATATTTAGACCAACTTACTTTCATGGTTTTGTAGATCAATTGTTTTGGATTGTCGTCCTGGCGATGCTCGTCTTGAACGCCTATTAAGACTTAACCCCACCCGAACCTCAAGCGGAATTCATATTCATGGTACATCTTTAAAAAGGCTGGGGAAAAAATTAGTTCTGGTGTAACGCCTAGGCACCCGAACCCCCCGCCGCCCTGCTATGCTCTGCCTTTACAAGATACCAGGTCAACCGAAAATGGAATACTGCTTCCATATCTGGATAGGAGCGGTCAGGTTTTTATTTTCCTAGTCTTAAACATGAATCCAAAAGCATTACACGTCCTTGTAGGTGATAAATTATGCTCACCCAGCAACCCTTTTCCAGACGACTCACGACTCCATCGACATTTTCATGATAAATGTTCTCCATTAGTTAGTCCCACTAATTCTAAAACTCACAGTAAAGACCGGCTATGTCACGTACACAGTCAACAATCTCCTCATTCCTTTCATATCTCCATTAGTAAGAAAGAAGTCCCACTCTAACAGCTTCCCATGAAACGCTACTTTGTGGAATCGACTCCCAAGAGAATCTTTCCATTTTGAACCTCTTCAAGTTTAGGTTTAACCGTTATTTTTCACACTTATCTTCATTGGCTGTTTTCCTTACTGCTCATACAACAATCTTCTTCAGTGACCCCCACTTCATTGAGGAGTGACAGATTAGCCTCGTCTAAATTATGCGAAAATGAAAATAACAATGACATCTCATTTTATCAGATATATTTACCAAAATTACAAAAATATCTTGAAATAGTAAAGAGTAAATTTATTCAATAAAATTGTCATTGGCTTCAACACGGCTTCCAGACGATCATCTACAATCCCTTCTGGACGGTCTCCTTGCTTAAGTTGGTGAATGCTGCCATATTTCTTGCCTTCAGTTAATCTTTGGCGTTACAAGAAGTTTTATTGGGCTCTTTCTCAACTGCATACCATACATAATAATGAAGTGGGTTGCAGTTTAGGGAGTTAGATGGCCAGGTGTAATGGGTGATGTGACCGCAAAAAATTGTCTGACAACCATGACGTGGTCCTCCTGCTTGTGTGGCATGGTGCAGAATCATGTTGCTAGACATAGGGTTTTCTAGCAGCCACCCTCTTGCCCCAGAGCAGCACCTTCCTTACCTCCTCATAGCACTTGATGTAGGGCCCTGTGTTGAACTTGAGTCACTGTGGAAAGATGAATGGAGGCATAATATCCACATCACTAGTGACCACTCCAACATGATTTTATTTCACTAAGTCTTTCCCTGATTATCTTCAAGAGTTTTAAAAATAGAAATCCACTCAAAGCAAAACCTGAAATGCTTTGCAGGATTTATTTCTTTCCTAACTGATATTGATTTTATTGGAAATAAAATATACTTACCACTGAATTAAGTGCATTTACAAGGAAGAAAATTATGTTGAAAAATAAATATTTTTTGTGTAAATTAGAAGCTACCATATTACTGATGCTTCTACTTATAGGCCAAGGTATTTATATCAGACACATAAAAAGATAATGAAAAATGTAAGAACAAAATGGATAAACATGCTACAATAAGACATGGCATCAAAAGGATAATTCCCCACCTCCCCCAACACTGCTTTTCTTTTTAATTACCTTCACTTTTTTGACAATGTTTATTGCTTTAAAAAGCAGATTAGAATTGGAACAAACCTAAAGATATCAAAGTAAAGTTATTTATTTTTCTCTTAGCTCTAAGAATTGACACCAAAAATATTTATTTATTATATTTGACACTATTTTATTGCTTTATTGAAATGGTTGACAAAATATTGGCTAGTTGCTAAAGTTGATTCAAACTTTATGAAACCAATAATAAATATTTCTCATAATTGGTTTCTATATTTTAATAATTTAATGTTTATATATTTATGACTAAAATATTTTTATATTTATTTCTTTATAAATTAGTAAATGATCATCATTGCTTTAGTCCTACCTGTAATAGTTTTTAGAGTTTTGTAAATATAATATTATTCTTATAAATAAATAATCTTATAAATTGTGTTTAATATTTTTGTTCTAAATTCTCAAGAAAAAGAAAATGAAGGATATTACAAAAGAAGTCAAAAATATGTGAAAAACCATTCCTTTGACGTTATGTCTTATTGCGGCACATGTTTGTCCATGTTTGCCAAATCAGGAAATGTTGGGGAAAATGAATGAAAAATCACACAAAAAAGACAGAAAACTTTAATTCTTATTTTATTTCTTAAAAATTCAAACCAAATTATTTGGCCAAGGCAGATGGCTACAGTGACATTTGCTTTCATCTCATTAATAGCAGTTGGATATATTTTATTTCGTCCTGCAGGAATTCCCAAAATAAAGCATTCGAGAACACAATGGCCAATTTTTACTTGTTGTTACAATCATTAAAAATCTTTTTTCTCTAGCATTCTGAAGTCATTTGTGTCATGTCTCACAAGTAAAGGGATAATGTAACTAAGACACAAAGAGGCTGCTTGGCAGCTAAGAGAATAAGAAGACTTTAGAAGGAACAGGAAATATAATCCTAAACATGGAAACAAAGGAATAAATTTTACTCCTGTTAAAAAAAAAATTGGGAAGGAGTATGAAGTGGATGACAGGCAAATTTATGGCTCTTATAAAATAAAGGAAAGCTACAAGAACAACCTGTAAACACTCCACCCACCTATTTTTGTTTAAAATATGGTATTACAAAAACCAAGTCAATGTTGACTGAGCCAAACTGTAGTCAAGACCATTTTTCAATCCAACTAATGATGAACTGCAAAATGCTAAAATGTGGTTGATTCTTAGAGACAGACATTTAACTTAACCAAGCAATTTCTGTTTGTCAATTGTTGCAGTAGAAAATCCAATACCATTCTGGTTGTATGGCAAATGGATCAAATCTCTTTTAATTATCTTACTCCAAGCAATTATACAGTGACCACATGATCTCCTTACGTATGACCTCCTAGTTCTCCTTACTTATTATGGTAGGGGTGCAGTTGAGCGAGTAACCAACAAAACTCCTTATAACACCGAAGATGAACTGAAGGTAAGAATTATGGTAGCATTTGCCAACTTCAACAAAGAAACTCTCCAGAAGAGTTGGAGGAGATTCCAAAATTGTTTGAGACTGTGGCTAGCCAATGGCAATTTTATTGAATAAATTTAAATTTTAGTATATCAAATATTTTTTGTGTGTTTTGTAAATATATTTGTTAAAAAAAGATTTTTGATATGTATATATATATATATATATATATATATATATATATATGGAAAACTTTATCACATATATACATAATGCTTAGCTGTACTTCTACAACCATGTGACCACTTACAGCTAAGAAAACTACCAGCGTATTTATTAAATGCTTGCCGGTCAAAATGCAACACGTAATTATGTTTCCTACGATGGAGCCTATTGTGTACATTTGCCCCGTAAAATATGTAATATCTAAGATGGTTGCTAGATTATGTCACAGAAATCAAACTTTCACGTGTCAAATGCGACTAAAAGAAAATTTTAAAAATAAGCCTTTATATTTAATTCTAATTCGACGTTTTAAAATTCATTTGGTCAACAAAAAAATGTGAATATTTCCGTAATTTTGTAGAACAAAAAGAAATATTAAAAAAAAAAAGAAGCGTTTTTTCAAACAAAAACAAAACATGTAAAAAAAAAGTTCCAATGGTTAATTTTAATTATTTAAGCCTTTTTTTTTTAATATTTCATACTTCAGAAAATAAAAATTAAAAAATTGAAAGCTTTTTTTTTTTGCTAAATATTTCATGCAGGAAATCAACTGTCTGTAATTTGTGTGGCATTAATGTAAGTTTTCCTCTAAAATTAAATGTCTACATTTTTAAATATTTTTCGAAATGTTTTCTTCTAGTTTTGTATTCAAATATATGTTGTTGAGATATTTGTTTTCCTTCAAAAATGTGTTATGGTAGTTTTTTTTTCTTCAAAAAATGTATTGTTGGTAATATTTTTTCTTGCATATGATTCTTGATGCAGGGGAGAAAGAAATATTTCCAGATACCACTGCATGGTCAGAATTTTTAAGAGTGAAGAGCGGCAATAGCATGACATGAGTCAAGGATCGAGGTAAAGAAGAAATCTAGAAGAGAAACATTTCCTTCAGGATTACTTGGGAAATGTGTGGGGGAATCCACGACTTTAGTGAGTGATTGAGAAGTTCAGAGATCAACATACAGCAAGATCGGTGACAGAATGCTTAAGCGAGTTGTCATGATGGGTTACAAAGTTACCAAACACAGATACATGTGCAAATGTATGTAGTGAAATGGCCTCGTCTATAGTGTCAGAAATACCATCTAGTTATCAGCAGTCATGAGAGAAAGGGAGCAATATAGTTTAATAGTTTAATAGAGAGATAGAGACATGTAAGAATGGTCTGGAGCTTCAAGAGAGACCTTCCTAGCCAAAGGGAGATGTTCATTGACATAAACTTCCAGGCCATGCATGTAGACATTAGAGTTCTTCCCAAGAGAGGAAGGTCGCCAAGAATTGAAAAATTAGAGAAGGGGCTTGGTAGAGTTAGTTTCGCAGAGAGATCGGAGATGTTTGGAGGATTTTCAAAGAGGAACAATTCCACATGGCAAAAGTTGACATGAATACCCATGGATGTTAGAGAAAGAAATGTTAAGTGTTTTTTGTTTGGATGGTTTAGTTTTATATATTCGATTTTTATGGTCATGATTCTGGCTTATTGGTAATGAGATGCCTAGACTATTAGTAGTAGTAACAGTCGGTCATGAAATGTAACATGTCTGCAAAGATTGCAGCACAGCCTGAGGGTTTCAGTCAAGTACCCATACAGGTTATCTTCAGTGTCCATTGTTTTCCTGATATGGAATATATGGATTACCGCATTATGTTGTATCTACTGATCCAGGGATTGAACCTATAACCATCCATTACAGCAACTCAACTTCTATAGGAACTAAGCTGTCAATCTGAAAGACATCACTTGTGCTCTTCTGAAGCATTGAAATCCAATGTTAGGCGATTTTGACATTCAGTTATCATTGCTTTTTTTGTTGTGTCTATGACATCTATAACAATCAAGATAGGAACATTAGTTTGAATAAATTAAAAAGTATGGAAAATTCCTACGACTCTACACAGTTTTACGACTCTACTCAAGTTTTCTAGTCAGAAAAAAAATACAATTACTTTACTTTATTGAAATATAGTCACATTTGTACTTATTTCGAGATTTGTTTTTAATATTATTGAAATCACCAAGTCTTGTTAATTTTTTAAATTACAGTATTTCTAAATATGTTTTTAAAGTAAAGTTAGATAGAAATAAAAAAAGCAACTAACTATACAACTTTTTTTTTTTTTTTACACTCATCCTATTTTTTTTAGCATTTATTAAAAAAGTTTTAAAATGCGACAGTTCTTTTCTGGTTTCCGTTTTCATTTCATGATTCTTATAAATTTTTATTTCGAGAATTAAAATTTTTACATTCTGAAAAGAAAATGACATATGCCGACAAAATTGAAAAATCAGCACTTAAAATTAGGAAAGATGTGACGACCTTTAAAGTTGTTAGGTGGTTTTAAAATTTAAGCAATTTAGGTGAATTAAAAACTAAAGCGAACCTTGTGTCCGTTTATGCAAATTGCAGCATTTAACGGACCTCTAAAAAATACATAGCTTTAAAAAGAGTAATTTCTTTTTCTCTTTGATAAAATCAATAGACTAAACTATCGCCCGGTTCGAACACACTCCACCCTCGTCTATTGAACAGGTGAAGAGGCTCATCCCTTTGTTTCCTGTTTAGACGTGGTTTTCGGTTTTCTCTTTCTTAATCTTTTTCACTCCTATGTAGCCCCCTGCACATCAGTGGCATTACCGCTTTGCTCGTGTACATATGATTTAAAAATAAAAAATAAAAAAGGTTTTTTTAAAGTTATATTTTATAACTTTAAAACTGAATTAGGATGTTTTCGCATACGATTATTACTGTAGTGCGACTGATTTTTCATTGAGCACTCCCCACTTGCGGCTTGTGCCAGGTTAAGCCGAATAAATAGTTTTGGGTGTTTTGCTATGGCACACATTTCGTAGTTCATAAGATTAGAGAGTGATTAGATTCAAAATGAAACCTCCACATGGCCTTGTATCAGAGACTAGGTTTTGTACATAAGGCTTATTTGGAATTTTGTGAAAATAAAATTCAGCGCTGACAGTTAAGGATTGTGAGTTGAAGTGGATTTAACATAGAGAGAGGTGGGGTGGTACAGAATTAAATTATCTGAATCGGGATTGAATCAAAAAGAAAGGAAAGGATGAGAGAGAGAGCAACAAAAAGTGACGGGGAACAGAGAAAGAGAGAGAGAGAGAGAGAGAGCAACAGGAATAAAATTGAAAACAAAATTATTTAAGGCTCGACCTAAAAAAAGGTTTTTTATTTGAAAATCAGAAACAGCAAAGAAAAATGCGATTTTTTTCAGAGAGTCACATAAAGTCAAAAGAGAGAAGAAGAAAAAGAAAGAGAAAGAGAAAGAAAAAGAAGCACTCATCAACCTTTAGGATGGGCCTAATGAAGTTTTTCTCTAGGTCATTTCTGGCCGGCTTTTTCACCCAACATCTCGCTCGTAAAGTAAACAATAAATAGATAAATAACTAAATAAATAATAAAAATGCGACACAGTTGGTCGTCTATCAAAAGTTTAACAAAATTTCAAGGCAACAACCAGTCAAACATTTTTAAAGAAGACAGAAAAAAAGTGAAGATCAGAATTGATGTAACAACGGCCGGAGT
>JBBBDQ010014431.1:0-13613 GCA_037127315.1 Ascarosepion bandense
ACCTTCCTAGCCAAAGGGGAGATGTTCATTGACATAAACTTCCAGGCCATGCATGTAGACATTAGAGTTCTTCCTAAGAGAGGAAGGTCATAAAGAATTGAAAAATTAGAGAGAAGAGGGGTTTGCAGAGTTAGTTTCGCAGAGATCGGAGATGTTTGGAGGATTTTCAAAGAGGAACAATTCCACATGGCAAAAGTTGACATGAATACCATGGATGTTAGAGAAAGAAATGTTAAGTGTTTTTTGTTTGGATGGTTTAGTTTATATATTCGATTTTTTATGGTCTGATTCTAGCTTATTAGTATTAGAGATGCCTAGACTATTAGTAGTAGTAACAGTCGGTCATGAAATGTAACATGTCTGGCAAAGATTGCAGCATATTGTGGCCTGAGGGTTTCAGTCAAGTACCTACAGGTTATCTTCAGGTGTCCATTGTTTTCCTGATATGGAATATATGTAGATTATCATTATGTTGTATCTACTGATCCAGGGATTGAACTCATAATCAACTGATTACAGCAACCAACTTCTATAGGAACTAAGCTGTCAATCTGAAAGACATCAATGGTGCTCTTCTGAAGCATTGAAATCTAATGTTAGGCGATTTTGACATTCAGTTATCATTGCTTTTTTTGTTGTGTCTATGACATCTATAACAATCAAGATAGGAACATTAGTTTGAATAAATTAAAAAGTATGGAAAATCTTTTACGACTCTACACAGTTTTACGACTCTACTCAAGTTTTCTAGTCAGGAAAAAAAATACAATTTACTTTTACTTTTTATTGAAATATAGTCACATTTGTACTTATTTCAGAGATTTGTTTTTAATATTATTGAAATCACCAAGTCTTGTTAATTTTTTAAATTACAGTATTTCTAAATATGTTTTTAAAGTAAAGTTAGATAGAAATAAAAGTAAAACTAACTATACAACTTTTTTTTTTTACACTCATCCTATTTTTTTAGCATTTATTAAAAAGTTTTAAAATGCGACAGTTCTTTCTGGTTTCCGTTTTCATTTCATGATTCTTATAAATTTTATTTCGAGAATTAAAATTTTTACATTCTGAAAAAGCGGCATATGCCGACAAAATTGAAAAATCAGCACTTAAAAAAATTAGGAAAGATGTGTGATGACCTTTTTAAAGTTGTTGAGTGGTTTAAAATTTACAATTTAGGTGAATTAAAAACTAAAGCGAACCCCCTTGTGTCCGTTTATGCAAATTGCGACATTTAACGGACCTCTAAAAATATTTTTAAAAGAGTAATTTCTTTTTTCTCTTTGATAAAATCAATGAACTAAACTATCGCCCGGTTCACACTCCACCCTCGTCTATTGAACAGGTGAAGAGGCTCATCCCTTGTTTCCTGTTTAGGATGCGGTTTTCGGTTTTCTCTTTTCTAATCTTTTTCTCCTATGTAGCCCCCTGCACATCAGTGGCATTACCGCTTTGCTCGTGGTGATATGATTTAAAAAATAAAATAAAAAAAAGGTTTTTTTTTAAAGTTATATTTTATAACTTTAAAACTGAATTAGGATGTTTCTCGCATACGATTACTACTGTAGTGCGACTGATTTTTCATTGAGCACCCCTCATTTGCGGCAATACCGGGTTAAGCCGAATAAATAGTTTTGGGTGTTTTGCTATGGCACACATTTCCTGTAGTTCATAAGATTAGAGAGTGGATTAGATTCAAAGTGAAAACTCTACATGGCCTTGTATCGGGCCGGTTTTTGTACATAAGGCTTATTTACGGAATTTTGTGAAAATAAAATCTGTATGCTGACAGTTAAGGATTGTGAGTTGATGGATTTAACATAGAGAGAGGTGGGGTGGTACAGAATTAAATTATCTGAATCGGGATTGAATCAAAAAGAAAGGAAAGGATGAGAGAGAGAGAGCAACAAAAAGTGACGGGGAACAGAGAGAGAGAGAGAGAGAGAGAGAGCAACAGGAATAAATTGAAATAAAATTATTTAAGGCTCGACCAAAAAAAAAGGTTTTTATTTTGAAAATCAGAAACAGCAAAGAAAATGCGATTTTTTTCAGAGAGTCACATAAAGTCAAAAGAGAGAAGAAGAAAAAGAAAGAGAAAGAGAAAGAAAAAAGAAGCACTCATCAACCTTTAGGATGGGCCTATCAGGTTTTTCTCTAGGTCATTTCTGGCCGGCTTTTTCTACCCAACATCTCGCTCAGAAAGTAAAAATAAATATAGATAAATAACTAAATAAATAATAAAAATGCGACACAGCTGGTCGTCTATCAAAGTTTAACAAAAAATTTCAAGGCAACAACCAGTCAAACATTTTTAAAGAAGACAGAAAAAAAGTGAAGATCAGAATTGATGTAACAACGGCCGGAGTGTGTGTCATGAATGGATCGGGTTTGTCAGATAGAATGAGAAAGGAAAATAACTGTTCACTACTCGATTTTATTAGTAAGAGAAAGAACACTGCTACTACTTAAACAGTTATTTCTTTCTTTTTCATACCTTGCTGCTTACCCAAGCGTGATAAATTTATATAGTTATAGTCTCAAATATAAATTCTTTCTCTGTCAACTCTCAAATATATTTAAATTTCTCTTTCTTTCAATCTCTCTCTGTTGAAAGCCCTACCTTCTTTTTTTTTTGTTCCAATATTTGACTCTTCCAATTTTGGTTTTCATTCATTCTTTCTTTCACAAGCATAATTTGCCAATTTATCTTTTCTTTTTTAATCTTTTGTTTTAATTACATCGCTACAAATACTAACATTTACTTTAGCAGTCTTTCTCTTCTAATTAAATCTTGCTTTCTTTTCAACTCTATATTACACTTCCTCTTTCTTTCTTGACATACGTGAATGAATTTTTAACTGACCTACACGTCACACACACACAACATACTATGATCAGTATAAAATAAACTTAATTCATAAAAAAAAACTCCATTTGGAGGTTGTAAAACTTATACGAGATCGAGACATTTGCATTAAGCGCTCTACCACGCCTCCCACACTCATGACGAATTCAATTGTTTGAAAGGCATAAAAATATTTTAAAAATTGGTGTGTATAATTATTTCATTGCCCAGAGACGACAACCCTCACTCACATCATGATGGGGTGAATCGACCAAAAAGTCATATGGCTCTGTCGTCCTTAAAGGTGTATGTGCGTGGGTGTGGGGTAACACATATCAGCCTTGAGCGAAGAAAGACCTACGGACAAAGATTTATACAAATAATAAGAGACATTAAATACGATGACTGACACAAATTCATAGACGCAAACACACAAAAGTCACTGAGTAAATGTCGATGAGCGCCTCGTCGTAGACTGGAGATCATCAGCTCTGAATGGATGCCTCGTCCTGGCATCACTCACCCCGTCTATTAATGCAATCATTCAAACGGTAAAAAGAAAGAAAACTTCAACTTCAATAGTTAGTAATAGAGAAAGAGGGAAAAAAAATGCAAATATATTCGGGGTTGTGATGGGTAAATGGTCGCCATTTAATATTTTGATTTCGTGAATGAGCATTGTAAGTTGTTTTTTATTTTGTCGACGACACAGTATAGTAGGGTCAGTTGAGAATTGTCTGTGAGAAAAAGATCACCATTACGCAATTCCTCCAACAGAAGTCAGAAAATGGATGCAGTACTGCTTGGCATTTGCACCGGATGTGGGTTGTGGTGCAGTGGATATCGAATCAGAACAAATCCGGGGAGCCGAGTTCGAATTCCAGTTGAATTCCTTGCATTCACTTACGCGCAAATACCCTTGGGAAAGGTATTAATCTGTCTCTTCCACTCAGTTATGGGTTAAATAAAGGGACAGATTGGGTTGTATAACCTTGGCTGGCAACCAGTCTACTGCAGAAAGCGTGATTAACCTTCTGCCCATTCAGTCATGTCTCTTTTCGAGATATGATCACCCGAAGCGTGTATCACTATATGGCACTTAACTGACTGATTTGGGTGTTGGTACGAGGACAACACAAAGGATTTAGAAGAGCTGGATGATATATCAGTTAACATCATGGTGTTTCGAGTGATCACTAGTGATAGCAATGTTGAACATCCATTTATCTACCCACAGGGCCTCAGACTCAACATGGAGGCCTCCCAGGAAACCCTATTCTTTCAAGTTGGGTGATTTCACCACGGAATATGTCAATGAGCGGTGCTTTATCGAGTTTAATTCGTTACCTCTTCTGCCGTCCAACGGAGCCAGTGGTACAGTTGGTATGACATTTGCTTGATAACACAACTGGCTGGATTTCAATTCTGGCAGTGGATGCCCGCACTGCTGATGAGTCCCAAATATACGACGAAACGGCCGTCCAGTGCTTTGCATTCTGTTGAGGTCTAATAAAACTTGATGAATTACTTAATATCTATATGTGGTGTTTAACCATGGAATAAGTATCTCTCTTAACACACACACACACATTACATTTATGTAAGCAATATATACAGAGTGAGTCAAAATTATGTTAACTTACTATTATGAAAGAATCATTTATTCAGTGTTTACTGAACAATCTCACCTGTCCACCATAGCATGATTGATGTGCAAAAACCAGCAATCAACAGTATAATTAAGTGCCTTGACACACATTCCATGGCTAAAGTTTGACATTACACCTTTTATTCTGTCCTTGATTTGCTGATGTGTCTAACTTTTGCTATACATGTGATCCTTTATTATACCCCATAATCAAAAATCTGCATGGTGTCAGATCAGGGGGAGTGTGGTGAAGATGCGTGTGGCCACCACACTCCCCTGCCAATGGCCTTACAATATCCAATGATTTAGGAAAGTTTGATCAAGACAAGCTTGAACAGTTTGGGCAAATGAGGGCAGTATACCATCCTGTTGGAAATAGCCTGCTCATCTGATATGTTATCAATGGCAAACTTTTGCAGCATTTGTAAATAAACATTAGCAGTCACCATTATGAACTTGCTTAAAAAATATGGGCCAATTACAACAGTAGCAGTTAGAGCACACCACACATTTTACTTTCTGGGGGGCCCATTCATGCTCTCAAATGATACATGGATTTTTGGTACCCAGAAAATGGTGTTATGTTGCTTAACATGACCACTTGTATGAAAATTGCTTCATCACTGAATCCATTGACACATTTCAGGCATTCTGCTTGAAACCATTTTTACTGAGCCGTCAAAGTTTAGACAACTTGTTGACGATTGTTATGTAATTGCATGCCAAAGTCTGGATAGAATTCGGCTTGTCCACTGTTCTCTGTGGAATCCCTGTTTTCAGACTGCAACGTCTTGTCAATTTAGATGAACTCAGTAGAAGTAAAGCCTGTTGCATGGTAGCAAAGTTCAAGTTACGTCTGCCTGTTCTGGATTGCCTTTCATTTCCTTGAGAGTTGTCTTTTACTGATCCAGTGGATACAAACCTGTCATAGATGCGATAAATTGGTGGGTGATAATCTGAAAATCATTCAGCAAATTCTCGTTGCCAATCCAAATGCTTCCATCAAGTTTGCAACCACCCTTCTGTTGTCCAATGTCAGTCAGTCAGTCATGCGTAAGGTAAACCTGTAACAAAAAATTATAAATGTTAACAGAATTTTGATTCACTCTATACATATCAAAAATATATATACACGAACACACACACTTTGTGTGTGTGTGTATGTGTTGAGTTGCAATAATGTTTGTATGGTTGAAAGAAGTATGTGTTTTTTTTTTTCTTCTTTTTCTTCTAATATTCATTTTTACTTTTCGTAGCAAAGGGAGGAAATATAGGATAATATTTTTTCAAATAGAGTTCTAAAAGTCTGTGCATCAGAGACATTTTGGCTCCACTCTGGAAGCGTTTTAACGGATGTTTACTCTGATAAAAGCCAAGACTTCAATAATGTCATTGTAAGGTCATTCTAAGTGACTTGTGAATCTTCAATGGCATATTTTTCGGTTGTAAAAGGAATCAGATTTCCTTTCCATACCTTTCCAGTAACACCAATAAACTTTAATCGCCCAATTAAGTTTTTCAATCCATTTATATACATACATATATCAGTCATATATATATTGTTAAATATAAGAGACAATGAAAGTCTATTATGTTTAATCATGAGCCATACTTAAACATCGTATTTTTGGCTTTAATTTCAGTTGAAAATGAAGACAAAAATTCTCCAAAATTTGAATAGTTTTCTATTAATACACACTTTAAAAAGAACCTTCAGATATTGGAGGCCATCTACATTAAATCCAAACAACCCACACACTTAATAAAATCACGTTTAAAAGCTGGTCATAACACATTTCATTGCATTTGAATATATGCAAATATTCAGTATTTATTAAAAATAATTTTCAAACAAATACATTAAATATTTTTATATATAGAAATATTTTTATTAAATTTTACAAAAATTAATAAGAGGTGGGGCAGTTGGCTGTCTAAATTCATTGTAAATTGCTCCAACCTGTCTAAATTCATTGTAAATTGCTCAAACCTGTAAGCAAAATAAATATGCACCTGATTGCTTAAAGTGCAATAAATAAATATATAAAATAAAATAAAAGTGAAATGTAATTTGTAATTTGGATTCTTCAAGGATAGTAACATATGAAAACAAATCCCGATAACAAATTTCAGTTTTTTCATTTGAATTTTTTTTAACTTTTGAGAAGTCATGTGATAAAGGGGCTTTTTGTTTTGGATTCTGTAAGAAAGCCAAATGAATTTTTTGTCAATCATTGAATATTGTTGCCATATCCGGTTGGGTGCTCCTGCTATTCATGCTAAACCACCCCCCCCCCCGGGAGAGTGGAGTGTCTTTCAACAAAATCCAAAGAAGGATCTGCAACGTAACTGATCATGACTTGATAACTCAAAATCAGTCACTTTCTCACCAATGGGATGTGGCTTCCCTGTCTTTTCTCCAAATATTTTTGCAGCTTCTGCTTTTACAAGCGTCTTTCCCTGGTGCCCCGACAACATGAATTTACTCGTGCTACTAGATTGGCATCTGATTCACACCCTTTTAATGTCAAAATAGTCAAATCGCAACCACCACTTCTATTCTACCTGTTTCTTTTCTCGCCCTTCTCGCCTGTAAGTAAAACTCTCTTCCATATACTTGCTGCCCTGATAATTATATCAACAAAAGTTTAAACGCAATGTCAATTGCCATCATCTATTTCCTTAAATCTCATCCAAAACTTAGCCTTTCTTCAGCATCCCTGTACCATGCATTTTCTCTCATTGTAACCCCCTGCACACCAGTCGCAGTCTTACTTTCCTTGAGGCAAAATGATTATTAAACAAATAGGGAAAAGCGCATTTGAGATATGTTTGTTTTAAGATGAATTTCAATTAAATAAGTTTCTTTTTTTGTTCGCAAATTTGCTGAACAAAAAGTATTTTTAGTGCGCCTACGTTGTCACTGAATGTGACACAAGGTCAAGATTCAAAAATATTTTTAACCTGTACCAACAATACTATGGAAAAACTGCTCAACTCCTCCTTAGCACTTCCTCTTTTTTAGGGACCCCAGTCCTACTTCTGAAGGAGAGGTAATGCCTGCTGGATGATCCCTGAAGAAACAATAAAAACTAGAGACATAATTTCACTATATATTTTTATTTAATCTTTCCTCCATCTCTATTTTGTGGAGGTGCCTCATACTCATTTTCAATAAGTCACTTTTAAAATGAATTTTTAAAAGATAAAAAAGTTTTCTTTAAACATTTTTAATTGAAAACTAAATGATTAACTTTACTATTTCCAGAAAGCAAAATTTCTCTGGTGTATTTCAAACAGAATTATATTCATTGGAATCTGAAATTTTTTCAATTTTCGGACATTTCTGAACAATCGACTCATTTTGTAAACAAAAAGTTAATTCTCGGTTTTTAAAAAAATAAAAATATACATCTGTGACAATGTATTTTTTTAAGAAAATTAGCAAATGTAATGTTAAATTAATCTGATTTACAAGTATTACTCATTTATAGCATGAAATTTAGAATAAAACTATTTCTTAATCCTACAGATTGAACTTTTTTTACCGTCCTCCATATTTCAAATGTGTTAATAAGTTGATGGATGAGAGATAAGTGTATGGCGATCACAAGTGATATAATTGTATAAATGTTTTTCCCTCTAAGGGGAAGAATCTCTGAAACACATAGAGCACGGTTTACGCAAATTACTGTAAAAAAAAAAAACTTCCAAATACACACACACAAAAGTTGTTATTTTAAACATAGGGAGGCACAAGGATTTTTATTAAACTTTTTAATTTTTTGATTAGTAAATACAATCTTCGCCTAATAGTTTTATAAATTAATTCCAAGAAAATCTTTGAAGTATTTTAAAAATATTTTTGGAACTTTATAAGTTATTATAATTAAAAATAAAATAAAAAAAATAAAAAAAGGAAAACAATTCTTTTTTAAAATTTCGGTAGTAAACGAAAAATTCTTTTATTCTTGAGCATAATGTCTTAATCTATATAATTTAT
Source organism: Ascarosepion bandense (assembly GCA_037127315.1). Lineage (NCBI taxonomy): Eukaryota > Metazoa > Mollusca > Cephalopoda > Sepiida > Sepiidae > Ascarosepion > Ascarosepion bandense. The sequence continues at coordinate 8,500 of JBBBDQ010014431.1, forward strand.
TCAAGCAATTAAAAGCTTAAATGTTAGAGTTATATTGCATTTTTTATTTTACTATATTGCAAGTTGATTTTCGGAAACGGGCAAAATTTTTCAAAAAATAATAGATGATTTACATTCGCCAATGTCCTGCGTTTCAACTTAATAAACCAAATTTTCGCAACATTGTTCTGCAAAATTTCATGAATTTACGTGTTAGGTGAGGTAACAGATGTAAAAAAATCATAAATATTTTTTTACGAGATGTTTAAAAATAATAATTTCAAAAATAATTTTCAAATGTTTTTTTGAAAACATTACAGAAAGTTTCATTACAATCTGACAATTATTTGATTTTTGCAAAAATTTGCAATTTAATGTGTTTGTCACCGGTAAAAAAACAAACAAACTGAGTTATTACGTTTTCCATTGTAAACTCTCGTAACGATTTGCTTACTCGCTAAAAAAAAACCAACAAAAGATTTTTACCAAAATTTCGATCGTATTAGAAGTTATTAAATATTTTTTTTAAAATAATTAAAAAATATTTTGATGCTTCCTCTTAATATTATAAACATTTTGATGGAAAAAGTTTAGTTTTTATTAAGTTTGGGGCATTTTAATTAGATAATTTACATTCGCCAATGTCCTGCGTTAAAACCAATTTTCGCAACAAAATTTACGTGGAGTGGGGTAACAGATGTAAACAAAAACATATATAATAATATTTTTACCAAGATTTTTCAAAAATAATTTCAATCATTCGTTAATAAGTCTTGAAAGTTTCATTAAAATCTGACAATTATTTGATTTTTGCAAATTTTCCAATTTATGTGTTTGTTATCGGAAAAAACAAAAACAAAAAAAACTGAGTTATTACACGGTTTTCCATTGTAAACTCTCGGAACGATTTGCTTACTCGATAAAATCATAAGATTTTTACCAAAATTTCAAACGTATTAAGAAGTGATTAAGAATTTTTTAAAATAATTAAAAATACTTTGATCTTTCCTCTTACACATTTGATGGAAAAGTTCGTTTTTATTAAGTTTGGGTTTTTAATTCATACTATGCCATTATGCTGTTTTTCAGCGATTTAGTGGAGGTACCTAATTGTGTGTGTATACCAGAAAATCAAAGAATAAATAGTGGAAAAATCGCTTCTACCATTTCAAACAACTTCAGGTTAAGACGACCGGCCAAATATTTAATCTTTTGAGTCTGTTACACCTTTACCCAAGCCTTGACCTAAATAATGGTAGCTATTTACAAAAAGATAGTCTCTCCTCATCTCCAGAGGAAGTCGACTGACATCAGCTGAATAAAGACGCGCACTTAAACAGAGGGCAAACATGGGTATCTTAGCTTGTCTATGGAAGACGTTCAATAGATTGCTCACCGTAAATTCCGTAGTTTTTACTATTCCCTTTCTTTTTCTCTGACGATTTTCTTTCATTCATTCAATCAATGTGGTGTGGGTAGATTTATTTTGAAAGCAGACTGAAAGCAAACATATCAATTTCCACTTAATGAAAAAAACTGTCGTCAATATTAGCCACTAATAATAGGCACTACAAACACAAGTCAACATCGCAAGTGGAAATAATTTAACATACAAATTAATAGACATTTATTTTTAGATTTCTGCATAAAAAAATGCATATTCTCTTTGTTGGCAAAAAAAAACAAACAAACAAAGAGAAACATAAAAAGTAATATGCCTGGTTTTTCAGTAACAGACACCCCCACCCAAAAAATGCCAAGAATACGTATGCTGATTTTCAAGGCTAGTAGAACTCTTGAGAAAGATTAGCATAATGCAACTTTTACATCTATATTTTGTCTCTGAAAAACTTTCTTATTTTTTTATTTTTATTTTTTTTAGTGTTAAATCCGTTTGGGTTGTCGACGATATCATGCTTCTCCACAACTTCCTATTTTCTGTTCCACTAAGTATCTTTTTAATAACAGGACAGATTAAGTTCTAGAGCCTTGATTTGGCAACCAGTCTACCACCAAGAAAGTACGCTTCCCATCCCTCCCTGTTTTTTCAGTTTTCTTCTGAACGAGACGAGATGAGAGGTTATTTGCTCTTTGCACCCTGTTTTATTTTTAATGCACTTTTATTTAATCATTTCACCCCAAGCAAAGGCGTTCATACCACTGATGTGCTGGAGTTATATAAGACAGTTGAAGTATTAGGCAGGAGAGAGTGAAGACAAAGACGAAAAAGCTACAAAAGTGAAAGAAAAACAGAGAAGGATATGAACACAGGAGTGAGGGCAGTTGTGAAGGTAGAGAAAGGAAAAGAACAAGATATATGGGGTGATGTAGAAAGGCTGGGCTTAAGCGGATAAGAGATGGGAATGACTTTGCATTGAAATTCCTGAAGGTTATCTCCGTCAGGAAAGCAAGTATATGGAAGGTTCCACAGGCGAGAAACGCGAGAAAAGAATCTGGTGGAATAGAATTGTTGCCTGCATTTGGTTGATCGAACTGCAAAAGGGTGAGACCATGTTGCCAGTCTGGTTGCCTGAGTAAATTCTTGTGGAGGGGCTGTGCTTAAATTCGTCAGAGCAGAAACCATGAAAATCTTGTTCCTGTCGTTTTCAGCATGTCCTGTGGGTATCAAATACTCTAGGCCTGCTTTCTTCATTAAACATTTCAGCTGTCTCCTGATTAAATATAAGTTTCCTTGTAGTTCCTGTTTTCAAATATCAATCAGTTGTTATTTGAAAAAAAAAAAATATGAATTGACAAAAAAAAAAAAAATCCAGAGAATTACTTTTATGAATCAAATGCTGAATATTGGTGCTTGTGAGTGACATCAGAAAATGGATGATGGGTAATACAATAAAGAAATATGATGGTACACTGGAATAGTGAAAGGTGCCTTCATGAAACTAAGTAAAATATTAAAAAAATAGAACATTTAACTAGAAAAGAGTGTTTTTGAACTTCTATGTAATACATTTTTCTCCTATATTGCCACAGATGCTGCACGATTTTCTCACAGATAGCGAAGAAGAATCTCTGAGGTAATAGGCGATGAGGTTCTTTAAGAAGAATAAGATGGCCAGAACGATAAAAGAGAGCTCTGAGGTAATAGGCGATGAGGTTCTTCAGAAGAATAAGATGGCCAGAGCGATGAGGAAGTCTAAATAGATGAGAACAAATAGGACAATTACATAGGATAAGAAAAAGACAGTTGAAATTTCTGGGAAACACAAGTGAGGAAAAGAGGCCTGGAGAAAATCTGACACTCACAGATCATTAAGTATATATAATATTTCAGATAGTGTATGTCTGTGAAAAGGGACAATATGAATAAAGAAAGTAAAACTTAGCCGATATGTATTATTTTCTATCAAAGCAAATGCAAGATTTTATTTTGTAACAAGTATTTATATACAAGAACGAATATCTTATTGGTTTTACAAAGGTTACAAAAGGTACTCATTTTAGATGATCTTGTTAACAAAGTAAATAATCTTGAATCCACAATAGACTTTACTTTTTGATTCTAACCACCTTTACCCCTTCCTCTATATCTTGCACAGAGAAATAATGAACTTCAGTTTGAGGTTTACAGAACAGCTACCAACAGAATGACCTGGTCGATTTATATTTCCACCAGTGCCAACAGATCAAATCAGAAATAATTATAGAATTCTGTTTAAGGAAGCACCAAGGATTCGAAGACCCCCAATATTTACCCAAATACATAGAAAACATTTTACAAAGTGTCACTCCTCTTTATTTCATCCACAGTGCTAAAAGTAAGGCGTACAGAATATATAACCGCAAAAAAAAAAGATGACAATAACAAATTAATAAAAACAGATACATAATACCTCTGCTCATAACATTTGCACTATCCAAAATACACTGTCCAATCTAAACTTCCATCAAAATAATTACAACCGCATCCCAAACTGTTAGCGGATCAGAACCGAGCAATCATATTAACTGTTCTCAAGAATACATTGAAACAAATAAGTTTTCCCTTTTGCTTTCATTCATTCCTGCACACACACACACACACACACACACACACACACACACTTTATCTCATGTGATAGTTTTAAAGAATGTTTCTTTTAAAATGTAAAATAAATTACATTACACTTAAAACATGAAAAAATAACATCAAAAACATAATACCCTTCAAAATGGTCAATGAAGTTACTGAACAGTGTTAATTAGGATTCATTAAACGAAGGATGAAAAGTCAATGTTTAGTGTTTTTATAGAAATAACCGTAAGGATATTAGTTTTGTGTGATTCATTGTAAGAATGACATCTTTCATAGGTGAGAAGTTTATCGTGTTGCACACTATTTGCATTTGGATTATTGTCTTCATCATTGTTGTTGTTATCATGAGCGCTTTACCCTCTAGCCTTCATCAGAGTGTATAGATTTGGGTAACCTACAGAAATTCCAGTGAACCCTTTATTTAATTTATAGGGTAGACTGTAAACGTACTTTGCCAACTTTAGGGATATCTTGACTAGGTCTTATTTTGAGTACTGCTCCAGTTATTGTACTCGTCACTGTTTTCATGGAGTCCAATATACACTACCCCAGCCCAGGATTGAAATCACAATTACTATGTCACCAAGTTCATGAATGAATGCTTTAGAAGATTCACAAGGCTATTGTCCCATAAATTTATTAAAGGATTCAGTTTGGAATTTCCAAGGTTGCTCAGATTGATATCTGTCTAAACTTGTGTAAAGTAAGACTTGTCTGTGTGTGTGTGTACGTGGAGTACCTATAGACTCTGAAACGGCTGGACCGATTTTCTTGAAAATTTACACAGTTGTACTATAGCGTCTGTGATGTTCATAGCTAGGTTTTGTGTTGAGTTACTTCGATAAATATCGATAATCATCGGGTTATAGAAGGAGTGGTTTGATTTTAATGAAATTTGACTCCTCATAGGCAAAGACATAAGAAACGATATTCAGAAGTTTCAAAGGTTGCAGTGAGGAATGTTAGAAAAATTACCCTTAGTTATAGTTGCCATTCTTGTACATAGTGATGTCGCATTTGAATATCTGTATTTGCAGGGGTTGATAAATTTATATGCATGATAATAAATTCAGAATTCTTTTTAAAATATTTGCAGGGGTGA
>JBBBDQ010014432.1:0-55330 GCA_037127315.1 Ascarosepion bandense
ACCTTCCTAGTAAAGGAGATGTTCATTGACATAAACTTCCAGGCCATGCATGTAGACATTAGAGTTCTTCCTAAGAGAGGAAGGTCCTTAAAGAATTGAAAAATTAGAGAAGAAGGGGTTTGCAGAGTTAGTTTCGCAGAGATCGGAGATGTTTGGAGGATTTTCAAAGAGGAACAATTCCACATGGCAAAGGATTGAGCATGAATACCATGAATGTTAGAGAAAGAAATGTTAAGTGTTTTTGTTTGGATAAGTTTAGTTTTATATATTCGATTTTTTATGGTCATGATTCTGGCTTATTGGTAAGATGCCTAGACTATTAGTAGTAGTAACAGTCGGTCATGAAATGTAACATGTCTGGCAAAGATTGCAGCATATTGTGGCCTGAGGTTTCAGTCAAATACCTACAGGTTATCTTCAGGTGTCCATTGTTTTCCTGATATGGAATATATGTAGATTATCGCATTATGTTGTATCTACTGATCCAGGGATTGAACTCATAATCAACTGATTACAGCAACCAACTTCTATAGGAACTAAGCTGTCAATCTGAAAGACATCAATGGTGCTCTTCTGAAGCATTGAAATCTAATGTTAGGCGAAATTTTGACATTCAGTTATCATTGCTTTTTTTGTTGTGTCTATATGACATATAACAATCAAGACAGACATTAGTTTGAATAAATTAAAAAGTATGGAAAATCTTTTACGACTCTACAGTTTTGACTCTACTCAAGTTTTCTAGTCAGGAAAAAAAATACAATTTACTTTACTTTTATTGAAATATAGTCACATTTGTGACTTATTTCGAGATTTGTTTTTTAATATTATTGAAATCACCAAGTCTTGTTAATTTTTTTAAATTACGATACCTAAAATATGTTTTTAAAGTGAAGTTAGATAGAAATAAAAAGTAAAATAACTATACAACTTTTTTTTTTTACACTCATCCTATTTTTTTTAGCATTTATTAAAAGTTTTTTAAAATGCGACAGTTCTTTTCTGGTTTCCGTTTTCATTTTCACTTGATTCTTATAAATTTTTTATTTCGAAATTAAAATTTTTACATTCTGAAAATGACATATGCCGACAAAATGAAAAATCAGCACTTAGAATTAGGAAAGATGTGTGGTAATATTTTTTAAAGTTGTTAGGTGGTTTTTAAAATTTACAATTTAGGTGAATTAAACTAAAGCGAACCCCTTGTGTCCGTTTATGCAAATTGCAGCATTTAACGGACCTCTAAAAATATTTTTAAAAAGAACAATTTCTTTTTCTCTTTGATAAAATCAATAAAACTAAACTATCGCCCGGTTCACTCCACCCTCGTCTATTGAACAGGTGAAGGCTCATCCTTGTTTCCTGTTTAAGTGGGTTTTCGGTTTCTCTTTTTAATCTTGCTCCTATGTAGCCCCTGCACATCAGTGGCATTACCGCTTTGCTCGTGGTGATATGATTTAAAATAAAAAACAAAAAAAAGGTTTTTTAAAGTTATATTTTATAACTTTAAAACTGAATTAGGATGTTTCTCGCATACGATTACTACTGTAGTGCGACTGATTTTTCATTGAGCACCCCTCCATTTGCGAGCTTGTGCCAGGTTAAGCCGAATAAATAGTTTTGGGTGTTTTGCTATGGCACACATTTCCTGTAGTTCATAAGATTAGAGTGGATTAGATTCAAAATGAAAACTCTACATGGCTTGTATCAGACTAGGTTTTGTACATAAGGCTTATTTGGAATTTTGTGAAAATAAAATCTGTATGCTGACAGTTAAGGATTGTGAGTTGAAGTGGATTTAACATAGAGAGGTGGGGTGGTACAGAATTAAATTATCTGAATCGGGATTGAATCAAAAGAAAGGATGAGAGAGAGAGCAACAAAAAGTGACGGGGAACAGAGAAAGAGAGAGAGAGAGAACAACAGAATAAAATTGAAATAAAATTATTTAAGGCTCGACCAAAAAAAAGGTTTTATTTTGAAAATCAGAAACAGCAAAAGAAAATGCGATTTTTTTCAGAGAGTCACATAAAGTCAAAGAGAGAAAGAAAAAGAAAAGAAAAGAGAAAGAAAAAAGAAGCACTCATCAACTGAGATGGGCCTATCAGGTTTTTCTCTAGGTCATTTCTGTCCGGCTTTCTACCCAACATCTCACTCAGAAAGTAAAAATAAAATAGATAAATAACTAAAGCTAAATAATAAAAATGCATTTGCAGCTGATAAATCCTCAAAGTTTAACAAAAAATTTTGAGGACAACAGCCAGTAAGAAACATTTTTAAAGAAGACAAGAAAAAAGTGAAGATCAGAATTGATGTAACAACGGTCGGAGTGTGTCATGAATGGATGGTTTGTCAGATGAGATGAAAGAAAATAACTGTTCACTATAATTTTATTAGTAGAGAAGAGAACACTTTTCTTCTTAAATAAGTTATTTCTTTCTTTTTCTTCTTTACTACTAAGCATTATTTATGTAGTTATAGTCCTAAATATAAATTCTTTCTCATCTCACCTCTCAAATATATTTAAATTTCTCTTTCTTTCAATCTCTCTCTATTTGAAAGCCCACCTTCTTTTTTTTTTGTTTCAATATTTGACTCTTCCAATTTTGGTTTCATTCATTCTTTTCTTTCACAAGCATAATTTGCCAGTTATCTTTTTCTTTTTTAATCTTTTTGTTTTTAATTACATCGCTTCTAAAATACTAACATTTACTTTAGCAGTCTTTCTCTTCTAAATCCCAATCCTTGCTTTCTTTCAACTCCTGTTACACTTCCTCTTTCTTTTCTTGACATACGTGAATGAATTTTTAACTGACCTACACGTCACACACAACATACTATGATCAGTATAAAATAAACTTAATTCATAAAAAAAACTCCATTTAGAGGTTGCCTAAAATATACGAGATCAGGGTGTTTGCATTAAGCGCTCACCATACTCCTCATGACGAATTCAATTGTTTGAAAGGCATAAAAATATTTTAAAAATTGTGGTGTGTATAATTATTTCTTAGCAAGGAGACGACAACCCTCTCACTCACATCTCATGATGGGGTGAATCGGCTAAAAGAATCATATGGCTCTGTCGTCCTTAAAGGGTGTATGCATGCGTGGGTGTGGGAGTAGCTTATCAGCCTTGAGCGAAGAAAGACCTACGGACAAAGATTTATACAAATAATAAGGGTATTCTAAATACGATGACTGACACAAATTCATAGACGCAAACACAAAAAGTCGCAGGTAAATGTCAGATGAGCGCCTCGTCATTAGATAGACTGGAGATCATCAGCTCTGAATGGATGCCTCGTCTGGCATCACTCTTAATTAAATATTAATGCAATCATTCAAACATTAAAAAGAAAAACTTCAACTTCGAAAAGTAGTTAAAGTAATATGAGAAGGAAAAAATGCAAATATATTCGGGTCTGCGATAGGTAAATAGTTATATTTAAATAGCTGGTTCGTGAATAGAGCATTGTCGATTCAACATTTTGTCGACGACACAGTATAGTAGGGTCAGTTGAGAATTGTCTGTGAGAAAAAGATCACCATTACGCAATTCACTCCAACAGAAGTCAGAAAATGGATGCAGTACTGTGGCATTTGGATGTGCGTTGTGGTGCAGTGGATATCGAATCAGAACAAATCGGGGAGCCGAGTTCAATTCAAGTTGAATTCCCTTGCATTCACTTACGCGCAAATACCCTTGGAAAGGTATTAATCGCCATAATACCTCAGTTTATGGGTTAAATAAAGGGACAGATTGGGTTATATAACCTTGGCTGGCAACCAGTCTACTGCAGAAAACGAGACCCAACCTTCTGCCCATTCAGTCATGTCTCTTTTCGAAGATGTGATCACTGAAAACATGTATCACTATATGGCACTTAACTGACTGGTTGGGTGTTAATCTGAGGACAACACAAAGGATTTAAGAAGAAGCTGATTGATATATCAGTTAACATCATGGTGTTCAGTGATCACTAGTGATGGCAATGTTGAACATCCCATTTATCTACCCACAGGGCCTCCAGACTCAGCATGGAGGCCTCCCAGAGCCACAACTACTTTCAAGTTGGATGAGTTTCACCACGGAATATGTCAATGAGCGGTGCTGTCGAGTTTATTCAATTTACCTCTTCGTCAACGGAGCCAGTGGTACCAGTTGGTATGACGTGCTTGATAACACAACTGGCTGGATTTCAATTCCTGGCAGTGGATTGCCCTGCTGATGAGTCCCAAACTATACGACGAAACGGCCGTCCAGTGCTTTCTGTTGAGTCTAATAAAACTTGAAGTGATGAATTACACTTAATATCTATATGTGGTGTTTAACCATGGAATAAGTATCTCTCTTAATTTTAACACACACACGCACACACACATTACATTTATGTAAACAATATATATACAATTAGTCAAAATTATGTTAACACTATTATGAAAGTCATTTATTCAGTGTTTGCAGACAATCTCCACCTGTCCACCATAGCATGATTGATGTGCAAAAACCAGTCAACAGTATAATTAAGTGCCTTGACACATTCCATGGCTAAAGTTTGACATTACACCTTTTATTCTGTCCTTGATTTCTTTGATGTGTCTAACTTTTGCTATACATGTGATCCTTTATTATACCCCATAATCAAAGGTCACATGGTGTCAGGCAGATCAGGGGGAGTGTGGTGGTCATTGGCATGGCCACCACACTCCCCTGCCAGTAGTAACCTATCCAATGATTTGGAAAGTTTGATCAAGACAAGCTTGAACAGTTTGGGCAAAATGAGGCAGTATACCATCCTGTTGGAAATAGCCTGCTCATCTGATATGTTATCAATGGCAAACTTTTGTAACATTTGTAAATAAACATTAGCAGTCCACCATTGAACTTGTAAAAAATATGGGCCAATTGCAACAGTAGCAGTTAGAGCACACCACACATTTACTTTCTGGGGGGCCCATTCATCGCCTCTCAAATGATACATGGATTTTTAATTTTAGAAAATGGTGTTATGTTGCTTAACATGACCATGTAGAAAGGTGGCTTCATCACTGAATCCCATTTGACATTTCAGGCATTCTGCTTGAAACCATTTTTACTGAGCGTCAAAGTTTAGACAACTTGTTGACTGATTGTTATGTAATTGCATGCCAAAGTCTGGATAGAATTCAGCATACTGTTCTCCTGGAATCACTGTTTTTCCAGACTGCAACGTCTTGTCAATTTAGATGAACTCAGTAGTAAAGCCTGTTGCATGGTAGCAAGTTCAAGTTACGTCTGCCTGTTCTGGATTGCCTTTCATTTCCTTGAGAGTTGTCTTTACTGATCCAGTGGATACAAACCTGTCATAGATGCAGGTAAATTGGTGGGTGATAATCTGAAAATCATTCAGCAAATTTCTCGTTGCCAATCCAAATGCTTCCATCCAAGTTTGCAATACCCTTCTGTGCTCAATGTCAAGTCCAGTCAGTCATGCGTAAGGTAAACACTGTAACAAAAAATTATAAATGTTAACAAATTTTGATTCACTCTATACATATCAAAAATATATATACACAGCGAACACACACACTTTGTGTGTGTGTGTATGTGTTGAGTTACAATAATGTTTTGTATGGTTGAAAGAAGTATGTGTTTTTTTTTTCTTCTTTTCTTCTAATATTCATTTTTTACTTTTTCGTAAGCAAGGAGGAAATATAGGATAATATTTTTTTCAAATGAGTTCTAAAAAGTCTGGCATCAGAACATTTTGGCTCCACTCTGGAAAGCGCGTTTTAACGGATGTTTGCTCTGATAAAAGCCAAGACTTCCAATAATGTCATTGTAGGTCATTCTAAGTGACTTGTGAATCTTCAATGGCATATTTTTCGGTTGTAAAGAGAATCAAGATTTCCTTTCATGCCTTTCCAGTAACGCAATAAACTTTAATCGCCCAATTAAGTTTTAATCATTTATATACATACATATCAGTCATATATATATTGTTAAATATAAAGACAATGAAAGTCTATTATGTTTAATCATGAGCCACATGCTTATCGTATTTTGGCTTTAATTTCAGTTAGAAATGAAGACAAAATTTCTCCAAAATTTGAATAGTTTTCTATTAATACACACTTTAAAAAGAACCTTCAGATATTGGAGGCCATCTACATTAAATCCAAACAACCCACACTTAATAAAATCACGTTTAAAGCTGGTCATAACACATTTCATTGCATTTGAATATATGCAAATATTCAGTATTTATTAAAAATAATTTTCAAACAAATACATTAAATATTTTTATATATAGAAATATTTTATTAATTGCAAAAATTAATAAGAGGTGGGGCAGTTGGCTGTCTAAATTCGTATATAAATTGCTCCAACCTGTCTAAATTCATTGTAAATTGCTCAAACCTGTGAAAGCCAAAATAAATGTGCACCTGATTGCTTAAAAATTACGTAATAAATATATAAAATAAAATAAAAATTGAAATGTAATTTGTAATTTGGATTCTTCAAGAATAGTAACATATGAAAACAAATCCCGGAAATAACAAATTTCAGATTTTTCATTTGAATTTTTTTTTTTAACTTTCCAGAGAAGTCATGTGATAAGGGGGAGGCTTTTTGTTTTGGATTCTGTAAAAACCAAAATGAATTTTTGCTCCAATCATTGAATATTGTTGCCATATCCGGTTGGTGCTCTACCATTCATGCTATGCCCCCCCCCCGGGAGAAGTGGGGGTGTCTTTCAACAAAATCCAAAGAAGGATCTGCAACGTAACTGATCATGACTTAGTAACTCAAAATAATTAACACCACCCAATGGGATGTGGCTTTATCTTTTCTCCAAATATTTTTGCAGCTTCTGCTTTTATAAGCGTCTTTCCCTGGTGCCCCGACAACATGAATTTACTCGTGCTACTAGATTGGCATCTAGGTCCCACCCTTTTAATGTCAAAATAGTCAAATGTAACCACCACTTCTATTCTACCTGTTTCTTTTCTGCCCTTCTCGCCTGTAAGTAAAACTCTTCCATATACTTGCTGCCTGATAACATATCAACAAAAGTTTAAACGCAATGTCAATTGCCATCATCTATTTCCTTAAATCTCATCCAAAACTTAGCCTTTTCTTCAGCATCCCTGTACCATGCATTTTCTCTCATTGTAACTTCACACCAGTCGCAGTCTTACTTTCCTTAGGGGTAAAATGATTATTAAACAAATAGGGAAAAGCGCATTTGAGATATGTTTGTTTTAGATGAATTTCAATTAAATAAGTTTCTTTTTGTTCGCAAATTTGCTGAACAAAAAAAGTATTTTTAGTGCGCCTACGTTGTCACTGAATGTGACACAAGGTCAAGATTCAAAATGTGCAACACTGTACCTTAATACTATGGAAAAACTGCTCAACTCTCCTTGGCACTTCCTCTTTTTTAGGGACCCCAGTCCGCTGAAGGGAGAGGTAATGCCTGCTGGATGATCCCTGAAGAAACAATAAAAACTAGAGACATAATTTCACTATATATTTTATTTAATCTTTCCTCCATCTCTCTATTTTGTGGAGAGTGCCTCCACTCATTTTCAATAAGTCACTTTTAAAATGAATTTTTAAAGATAAAAAAAGTTTTCTTTAAACATTTTTAATTGAAAACTAAATGATTAACTTTACTATTTCCAGAAGCAAAATTCTCTGGTGTATTTCAAACAGGAATTATATTCATTTGGAATCTGAAATTTTCAATTTTCGGACATTTCTGAACAATCGACTCATTTTGTAAACAAAAGTTAATTTCTACTCGTTTTAAAATAAAAAAATATACATCTGTGACAGTATTTTTTTAGAAAATTAGCAAATGTAATGTTAAATTAATCTGATTTACAAGTATTACTCATTTATAGCATGAAATTTAGAATAAAACTATTTCTTAAATACAGAGTTGAACTTTTTACCTGTCCTCCATATTTCAAATGTGTTAATAAGTTGATGGATGAGAGATAAGTGTATGGCGATCACAAGTGATATAATTGTATAAATGTTTTCCCTCTAAAGGAAGAATCTCAAACATGACTTTTGGTTACACATAGAAATTACTGCAATACCAAAAAAAACAAATACACACACAAAAGTTTATTATTTTAAACATAGGGAGGCACAAGGATTTTATTAAACTTTTTAATTTTTGATTAGTAAATACTTACAATCTTCCTTCATCTAGTTTATAAATTAATTCAAGAAATCTTTGAAGTATTTTAAAAATATTTTGGAACTTTATAAGTTATTATAATTAAAAATAAAATAAAAAAAATAAAGGAAAACAGTCTTTTAAAATTTCATTAGTAAACGAAAAATTCTTTTATTCTTGGTACTAATGTCGCTTAATCTATATAATTTATTCAAGCAATTAAAAAAGCTTAAATGTTAAAGTTATATTGCATTTTTTATTTTTACTATAATTGCAGGATTGATTTTTCCGGAAACAGGCAAATTTTTCAAAAATAATAGATGATTTACATTGTAGTAATCTGCGTTTCAACTTAATAAACCAAATTTTCGCAACAAATTTAATTTCTTAAAATTTCATAGATTTACGTGGAGTGAGGTAACAGATATAAAAAAAAATCATAAATAATATTTTTTACAAGATGTTTTAAAAATAATAATTTCAAAAATAATTTCAATCATTTTTTAATACCTTTGAAAGTTTCATTACAATCTGACAATTATTTGATTTTCTCAAAAATTTACAATTTGTGTGTTTTTGTCACCGGTAAAAAAAACAAAAAAACTGAGGAGTTATTACGTTTTCCATTGTAAACTCTCAAAACGATTTGCTTACTCGCTAAAAAACCAACAAAAGATTTTTGCAAATTTCGATCGTATTAGAAGGGATTAAATATTTTTTTAAAATAATTAAAAAAATATTTTATTCAAACCCTCTTAATATTATAAACATTTTGATGGAAAAAGTTCGTTTTTATTAAGTTTGGGGCATTTTTAATTAGATAATTTACATTCGCCAATGTCCTGCGTTAAAACCAATTTTTCGCAACAAAATTTACGTGGAGTGGGGTAACAGATGTAAAAACTAAAAAACATATATAATAATATTTTTACCAGATTTTTCAAAAATAATTTCAATCATTCGTTAATAAGTCTTAGAAAGTTTCATTAAAATCTGACAATTATTTGATTTTTGCAAAATTTTTCGTAATTTGTGTTTGTTATCGGAAAAAACAACAAAAAAAAACTGAGTTATTACGTTTTCCATTGCAAACTCTCGGAACGATTTGCTTACTCGATAAAATCATAGATTTTGCAAAATTTCAAACGTATTAAGAGTGATTAAAATTTTTAAAAATAATTAAAAATACTTTGATCTTTCCTCGCACATTTTGATGGAAAAATTCGTTTTTTATTAAGTTTGGGGTTTTAATTCATACGATGCCATTATGCTGTTTTTCAGCGATTTAGTGGAGGTACCTAATTGTGTGTGTATACCAGAAAATCAAAGAATAAATAGTGGAAAAATCACTTCTACCATTTCAAACAACTTCAGGGACAAAACGACCGGCCAAATATTTAATCTTTTTAGTCTGTTACACCTTTACCCAAACCTTGACCTAAATATCAAATAGCTGACCCACAAAAAGATAGTCTCCTCATCTCAAGGAAGTCAGACTGACATCAGCTGTGAACAAAGACGCGCACTTAAACAGAGGGCAAAACATGGGTATCTTAGCTTATCTATGGAGAACGTTCAATAGATTGCTCTACCGTAAATTCCGTGGTTTTTACTATTCCTTTCTTTTTTCTCTGACGATTTTTTCTTTTTTTCATTCAATCAATGTGGTGTGGGTAGATTTATTTTGAAAGCAGACTGAAAACAAACATATCAATTTCCCTTAGCCTAGAAAAAAAACTGTCGTCAATATTAGCCACTAATAATGGCTCACTACAAACACAAGTCAACATCGCAAGTGGAAATAATTTAACATACAAATTAATAGACATTTTATTTTTAGATTTCTGCGCCAAAAAAATGCATATTCTCTTTGTTGGCAAAAAAAACAAACAAACAAAAGAAACATAAAAGTAATATGCCTGGTTTTTCAGTAACAGACACCCCCACCCAAAAATGCCAAGAATACGTATGCTGATTTTTGAGCTAGTAGAACTCTTGAAAGATTAGCATAATGCAACTTTTTTACATCTATATTTTGTCTTTGAAAAACTTTTCTTATTTTTTTTATTTTTATTTTTTTTTAGTGTTAAATCCGTTTGGGTTATTGTATTATCATGCTTCTCCACAACTTCCTATTTTCTGTTCCTCTAAGTATCTTTTTAATAACAGGACCGTTAAGTTCTGAAGAACCTTGGTTGGCAACCAGTCTACCATGAAAGTACCTTCCCATCCCTCTGTTTTTTCAGTTTTCTTCTGAACGAGACGAGATGAAGGAGGTTATTTATACGCACCCTGTTTTATTTTTAATACTTTTTATTTATTTCACCCAAACAGGCGTTAGCACCACTGATTCTGTGCTGGGGGGTTGCTGCAAGAAGACAGTTGAAGTATTAGGCAGGAGGAGAGTGAAGAACAAAGACTGAAAAGCTACAAGAGATGAAAGAGAGAAAGGCAAGAGAAGGATATGAACACAGGAGTGAAGACAGTTGTGAAGGTAAGAGAGAAAGGAAAGAACAAGATATATGGGGTGATGTAGAAAGGCTGAAGCCTTGGATAAGAGATGGAATTGACTTTGCATTGAAGTTCCTGAAGATTTATCTCCATCAGGAAAGCAAGTGATGGAAGGGAGTTCCACAGGCGAGAAACGCGAAGAATCTGGTGTGGAGATAGAATTGTTGCCTCATTTGGTTGATCGAACTGCAGAAGAGATGGAGACCATGTTGCCAGTCTGGTTGCCTGAGTAAATTCTTGTGGAGGGGGCACCAGTATCCAAATTCGTCAGAGCAGAAACCATGAAAATATTGTTCTCCATATGTTCGTTTTCCAGCATGTCCTGTGGTATCAAATACTCAGGCCTGCTTTCTTCATTAAACATTTCAGCTGTCTCCTGATTAAAAATATAAGTTTCCTTGTAGTTCCTGTTTCAAATATCAATCAGTTGTTATTTTGGAAAAAAAAAAAAAATATATGAATTGACAAAAAAAAAAGTCAGAGAATTATTTTATGAATCAAATGCTGAATATTGGTGCTTGTGAGTGACATCAGAAAATGGATGATGGGTAATACAATAAAGAAATATGATGGTTACACTGGAATAGTGAAAGGTGCCTTCGCGAAACCTAAAGTAAAAGAAATATTAAAAATAAGAACATTTAACTAGAAAGAGTGTTGAACTTCTATGTAATACATTTTCTCACTCAAACACGAATGTACACGATTTTCTCAAAGATGAAGAAGAGATCTCTGAGGTAATAGGCGTGAGGTTCTTCAGAAGAATAAGATAGCCAGGGTGATAAAAGAGCTCTGAGGTAATAGGCGATGAGGTTCTTCAGAGAATAAGATGGCCAGAGCGATGAGGAAGTCTAAATAGATGAGAACAAATAGGATAATTATGCGTATTCAGGATAAGAAAAAGACAGTTGAAATTTCTGGAAATACAAGTGAGGAAAAGAGGCCTGGAAAATCTGACATAAGATCATTAAGTATATATAATATTTCAGATAGTGTATATCTGTAAAAGGACAATAATGAATATAAAGAAAAAGTAAAACTTAGCCGATATGTTATTTTCTATCAAAAGCAAATGCAAAGATTTTATTTTGTAACAAGTATTTATATACAAGAACGAATATGTATTGGTTTTAAAAATTTAGAGAATGCTCATTTAGATGATCTTACATTAACAAAGTAAATAATCTTGAATCCACAATAGACTTTACTTTTGATTCTAACCACTTTACCCTTCCTCTGTCTTGCTGCAGAGAAATAATGAACTTCAGTTTGAGGTTTGCAGAACCAGCTACCAACAAGAGAATGACCTGGTCGATTTATATTCCCACCAGTGTAACAAGATCAAATCAGAAATAATTATAGAATTCTATTTAAGAGCACCAAGGATTCGAAGACCCCCCAATATTTACCCAAAGGAGAAATATACATAGAAAACATTTTCAAAGACCTCCAATATCCTCTTTATTTCATCCACAGTGCTAAAAGTAAGGCGTACAGAATATATAACCTGCAAAAAAAAAAAAAAGAACAATAACAACGATTAATAAAAACAGATACATATATGCCTGCCTATAACTCCATAATTTTATCCAAAATACACACAATAAATCTAAACTACATCAAAATAATTACAACAGCATCCCAAACTATTATGGATCAGAACCGAACAATGTCCATAACAATAACTGTTTCTCAGAATACATTGGGCTAAAATAAGTTTTCCTTTTGCTTTCATTCATTCCTGCCACACACACACACACACACACACACACACACACACACACACACTTTATCTCATGTGATAGTTTTTAAAGAATGTTTCTTTTTAAAATCACAAAATAAATTACATTACACTTAAAACATGAAAAATAACATCAAAAACATAATACCCTTCAAAATGGTGGTAATTGCTGAACAGTGTTAATTACTGGTTGATATGCATTGAAGGATGAAATCCAATGTTTAGTGTTTTTATAGAAATAGCAAATGAGGATATTAGTTTTATTGATTCATTGTAAAATGACTTGTCTTTTCTGGGATGAGAAGTTATCATTATTTACACTATTTACATTTGGATTATTAGTGTCATGTTGTTGTTGTTATCATGAGCCCTTTTTACCTCCTTCATCAGGAGTGTATATAGATTTGGGTAACCTACAAAGAAATTTCAAAGTGAACCACTTTGGTACTAGGGTAGACTGTATATATTCACACCATATAGGGATATGCTGACTAGGTGCTTATTTTTAGTACTGCTCAGTTATTGCTCGTCCTGTTTTCATGGAATTCCAATATACACTACCCAGCCCCAGGATTGAAATCACAATTACTATGTCACCAAGTTCATGAATGAATAACAGTCCACAAGGCTATTGTCCCATAAATTTATTAAAGGATTCAGTTTGGAGATTTCCAAAAGGTTACTCAGATTGATATCTATCTAAACTTATTAATAAATGGAACTTTTGTCTGTGTGTGTGTACGTACGTTACCTATAGACTCTGAAACTGGCTGGACAATTTTCGAAAAATTTACCTGATTGTACTACCGGCATCTGCAGGCATTTATAGCTAGGTTTTGTGTTGAAGTGCCGATAAATATCGATAATCATCGGGTTATAGAAGGAGTGGTTTGATTTTAATGAAATTTTGATACACTCATATAAAACAAAATTTTTGAAACGATATTCAGAAGTTTCAAGGTTGCAGTGAGGAATGTTGAAAAATTCCCGCCATTTTGCCTAGATTTTTATTCTTATTTCCATGATGATGTCGCATTTTGAATATCTGTATTTGCAAGGGATGATAAATTTATATGCATGATAATAAATTCAGAATTCTTTTAAAAATGTTGCAGGTGACCAAGATTGTAGTAACCTATTTTATTCATTTTATAATTAAATAGAAAATTTCAATTTTATTCAATAAATATCCTTTTACAAATTAATAAAGCATTTTAAATGTTAGAAAGTTTATATAAATCATTTAAAAATAAAATTTAAAAAAAATGAAAAGCAACTCTTGTAAAAATTCATTCTTCATCAAAAATGATTTTTCTTCCGAAAATAGTGTCTATAATATATTTTATACATTAAAGCAATTAAAAGCATTTCTAGTCAAATATTTCCAGTTTTATTTCATTTTTATTTTGAAGCTCACGGCAGATTATCTGTAACTGGAGGTCCTGTTGGTACTCTCCCCATACTTCATGAAAGACATTAAGCACTACAAAAACAATTTTCTTTGAAATGTTATAAATTAAGTTGGTGGTGGGTGGGTTTAACAAATTAAAAAAATATTTTATTACCAACATTTTCTAAAAACATATCCAAATTAATTTAATTAAATTTTATATTGTGATTACTGTCCTCCTTAACAATTATCTGATTTTGCAATAATTTCCAAATCAGTGTGTTTTAGCTAAAATTTCCATACTAATTTTATGGTCTATAGTTGATGCAAAAAAAACAAAACATTTTTTTAACCAAAATTCATAAGGTTTAAAAGATGTGATTCAATAATCAAAAAAATCCTCTGGTCTCTCTTCTTTTAATAACAACAAGTTAACAATAAAACTTATTTTATTAATTTTGGGGGCATTTTTTTTTCATTATGTATGTCTGTGTGAGTGTGTGTGTGTGTGTGTGTGTGTGTGTGTGTCATTTAATCATATTTCAGAAAATTCTAAAAAATACTTTCATTTGTACACTAGTATTAATAATTATTCACTGAAATGTTTTTCATATTTAAATATGATTGAGAAAAATTACTGACAGACTTCGGTTACATAAAATAAACTTGTGTGTGTTTTTTTAAGATTGTAAAGGATCAATATTAAGTCAAGGTATTAATTCATCTCTCTTCCCTCTGAGTTATAGGTTAAATAATACGACAGATTGGTTTTATAGCCAACTGACAACCAGTCTACCACGGCTGTGGTAACCTACTTTTGAGATAATCTTCTTACTGCCCAGTCAGTCATGTCTCTTTCAAAGCGATCACTGAAAGCATTAATAATATGTATGGCATTTAATGACTGAAGGATCAATGGATTGTATATGTTGGTTAAGAGGCTATACTCCCTGACGCTATCTTCAGATACACGAAAAAGAATGTTATGTAACATCAAAAATGATTATAAAAATATCTTATTTTTAAAATTTTAATTAGAGTAATAGCCAACTAATAATCTTGGACAGTTAAAAGTTAATAAATTTGATTACTAGTAAATGTCAGGTTTGAGTATAACACTTAGCTGATAACATCAGTAGTAGTACTTAGTATTGTATTGCATATTGTAGTTTGTTTGGAGTTTATTAGAAAAGGTTAAATGCACAGGAAGTGTTCTAACAGGAGATGGAACATTGAAACACAGAGATAAAGGCAGAATTGGTACCTTGAGGACGTTCTGACTGATAAAAAGTACTAACACACAGGAAAATCTTTTAGAAACAAGAAAAGATGCTGGATTGCTATATGATGTCAGTTGCCTTTCTAAGCCACGGCAAGTGAATGCTGGACAATATCATCAAATGTGGATAAACTGGAAGCAGTGGAAATGAGGTTCTAGAGGATGCTGCAGCGGATATGTGGACTAGACATGCAAGCAATGGCTTATGATGGGGTGTTGGAAAGACAATAAAAAGGGAGAAATTAATACTGAGCATCAGGAAGGAGCAAGCACAAGTTCGTGGGGCCTGCCAGTGAGAGGAGAACCTGGAGAACTTGATACAGTTGGCAGATGAGAGGAAGAGAGACAGGGAGGAAGCGTAGATAACATATATGCAGGGGCCTGATCAGGTGGATGGCGGAACAGGGTTGCCAAGGAGTAACAGAGTGAACATACTAAGAGCCACAAGGGATAGGGGAACGTGGAGAACCATGATGCTAGTCACCAGAAAGGACAGGCACATGAAACTTGCTCTTGTTTAAAATTTTGTAACATTTAACAGAGAAAGAAGTTGACCTTTTGCTTTTTTTTTTTTTTTAAAAGATGTAACGTAGTTTAGAGAACCAATTTTCAGTTATTTCTTGGAAATGTCAGAAATTAGGATTGGAGTAGACATGAAAACGAATATGAGAACACTGTGGTACTCTTGGTAGAGAAAGTGAAGTGTGAAATAGTCACTCAAAAGACTTATGTGAACTGGTGTGACTATCTAGGAGATTAAGATAAGCTCTTCCCCCTTTTAAGATATCAGACCTTAAAAAATTGATATCATGGAAAATTTTCTTCCTTCTAGTTTCTGAAAAATTATGGTTTGTAGAATTGTTTCTAAACATCATTTAAAGAAACGGAGCAAAGGCAGATAAAGTTATTCATGTGCTGGTCACTATGAAATTGTCAATTTCTTTACTAAAAGAAAAATACCAAAATAAGAAAATATTACCAATTCTATCAGTCTTCCTGTTGTAGATTTTCTATTGTCAAATACTGTAAAATAAAATATCCTATTTCAAATGTTGTACATGATTTATAAAAAATATATGGCCTATTTCATTTTTTTTAATACTTCCCAACTCCAGGAAATATCTTTAGCTTCTTTCTTTAAATAAATGTTTGACTCTTGAGTTTTCATAGCTTTTTCTTTATATTAAAATAAACTTTTAAGTAAAATGTAATATAAATATTTCCCTCACCCTTTTTTGTGTTTCTATGAAGGTTCTTCATTTCTGCTTTCTTTAATTACTTTTTTTTTTTCTATATGCAAAATTTGATTTTTATGTTGCCAAATTTTAAAAATACTGAAAACCCATTTTGGAAAGAGAAGGAATAATTTTCCATTTTATTGAAATGGAGTAGATGAACAAACTATCGCCAGTTCACACTCCACCCACCATCTAACAGACAGGTGAAGAGGCTCATCCCTTTGTTTCCCTGTTTGGATGGGATTCTAGTTTCCCTCTTTCCAACCTTTCTCTTCTTTTTTCTTTTTTTTTTCATTGCGGAGTAGATAGACTAAACTATCGCCCGGTTCACACTCCACCCATCTATTGAACAGGTGAAGAGGCTCATCCTTGTTTCCTGTTTAGGATGCAGTTTCAGTTTTCTCTTTTCCATTCTTTTTACCCTTACGTAGCCCTGCATCAGTGGCGTTATCGCGCCCAGAATGATAATGATTAAAAAAAAAAATAAGAAAAAAAAAACATAAAATAAAAATGTTTTGTAAATCTGTATATGTACTAAAATGGAAAAAAAGAATGATCATTTTCAATGATAACGTATGGTATTATTTTGAGTCTGACAGTGGAAGGTGGGAGGGTAATGACTTCTGGCCTTATGGTAAAAAGATTATCCCGCGGTAGGTCGCCATTGCTTTCCACACGTGGAGCTGGTTGTGGCCGGAAGAACATAAGACCCAATCTCTGTCTGTTATTTGACTCATAGCCTAGGCCTAGGGGGAAAAGAAGATGTATTATATTATGAAGTAATAATTAGTGGGGGATAGTTTATTACTTTATAACAATAACAAAAATGATCCCCACTTTATGCCCACAGTAAGTTTTGTTATGTTTCAACTATTATATTTAAATGAATTGATTAGAGTGCCAGACGTGATACGCTTAGGCGATCATGTCTCAAAAGGCCTCCAACGGATATGAACAGAAGATTATTACCAGTAAGTTGCATTTGCTTTCTGTGCGGCAAGACTGGTTGTCAGCTAAGGATATAGAACCCTTTTGCCCAAAATGCTCTATTATTTAACGCAGAACTAGAGGAAAGAGGTGGATTATTAACTCCCAAAGGGGTATTTAACAGTGTCATAAAACTTTAAAGTCTTCATGAACTACTAAGATTAATTGACAATCATCTTGTATACATTAATCTATATATATATATATATATATATATATATATAAAACGTAGAATATTTATGCGATACATTTTTATTTAGAGTAGCGGCTGTGTGCGAAATATTCTACAAATCATGGGGTAACATATCTAAAAACACAAAAAAGGTATATATATACTATAATATAGCCCGGCATTTGCTCGGGTGTAATGAAAACTTTAAAACCAAATACGCATTCTGGAGCTCAGACTTTCTTTGGACATTGGCACGAAAGGAAAACTAAAAAAGCAATATTTTTTTCAGTTAAAGCGAAACGTAGACTGAAAAATTGAATGGATGTAAGTCGAAATTTTTTGCTTCCTGGTATCAATATCAAATAAGTTTTTTCTGATAACCATTAAATTTATTCAATAGGGATATCGGTATTAGGTATCATGGCTGGAACTAAGAACTACTGATATACATACTTGAACCAAACCAAAAACAAAAAAAAAAATAAAAAGGCTGAAAAAATACAAACATACAGGCAGATCAACACACACTCACACACACACACACACACACACACACACACACACCTTACCTTTTATATATATATATTATCCGTTTTCTGCACTGTTGTCTGAAACTGCAACCTTAGAAACTTCTGAATGTCGTTTCCTTGCTGTCTTGCAATATATAGTGTATATTGGAATAAAATCGGACTGATACTATAACTTGATTTTTTCGATTATCATTTTCGATATTACTCGGTATCCGACACAAAGCGCTGGCTCACTGCAGACGCACATATTTGCTAATGTGTAAATTTTCCGAAAATGGTTCAGCATTTGATCTATAGGTAGCGGGCCACAAAGTTCTGACCATAAAATAAGTTTAGATATAAAGACATAAAACAATAATTTTGATATTTAAATTCGTTGGGTCGCCATTTCCAGAAATGCTGGATGTGATAAACTGCACAATCTCTCCGAACTTTTTAAAATTAATTTGTCAGTTTCACAAATGCTCATAAAACAAAAACAATTACATCATCACTGACATTACCATAAACCCACAGACACCCAACACTACCAACCTCCATTTCAAGAGTCACCACCCAAAAATTGTCTAAAAGCTGTCCCAATTTCTAAGCATGACAAATTTGCACAATAGTAGCTGATATAACCTTACAATCTTGAAAGAACTACAAAAACACTACAAATAGAAATACCCCATCCACCTGTAATAGTTTCTAACTGGCAGAAGAAATGCCATTAGAATATAACAGATAAAAAATAAACATGAAAAAGAAGAAAACATTCGCATTCCGTATACAAAACAACCCAGATTATTTACCAAAAGATAAAAGGACACATGATCACATAAAAGATAAAATAAAATAAAATATACAAAGACAACTAAAATAATTAAAAGCCATTACAACCCAAAAGATTAAAGCAAACATAACAATAATTTTGACAACACACAACACGGGGGTGTTTGGAGGTATAAAATGCAACAAAAAAGATGTGGAAGAATTTACAGGCAACACAATAAAAGAGAGAAACCACTTCACAAAGTTCGAAAGCACATCTATATTAAAAATATAAAGACAAATCTGAGCTGTAACTCTAAAAATGTAATTTATGCTCCTAAGATGTGATGAATATTTAAAAACTATACCTGGGTGAACACAAGGCTAGATAAAAGATTAAATGCACCACAACATAACATTAAACTAGCCAACAACAGGAAATTATAATTTACAACGCTTACTGTCAGTGGAGGTAAAATTCAAGAATAATGCCTATCTAACAAAATACCAGGTCATAGGCTTTACTCATGAAGATCCAGGAAGAAATATAAAACAAATACAAACACTTCTCAACAAAACAACAGAAACATAAGACACACACACAGACACACACTAAGTCAAAGGTGCTAAAAGAAGTCTTATTTAACCGTTAAAAGAATAGTATTTCCATGTAACAGACAGATGACCTGTAAAATTGAATCAAAATATCTGAAAAACAATTTTTAGAATACAAAGAGAAATCCATTTACAGTTTTTATTGTCTAAGGTGACTGATGCTCCAAACTGAATAGATTTAAAGAGTGTGCAAATATCCAACCCATATAGACTTTCTGACCTGCTCAACAACATTTTCAGCTAGCCAGAAAGGCAAAGATTTTGATAATGTAAAGTGACTTGAAGTTTAATCTCTGAAAGTAAGGACATAAATGTACAAATACATGAACACTTAATATACTTTCTTTTGTTCTTGTAAAATGAAACATTTTCAGGATAAATAGAAATCTAAGACAATAACCTTGTAATTACATCACTGCACATGAAGAAAATGTCACTTTTACATAAACTGAAAAAAAAAAAAAAAGCCCGTATATAGCATATATAACTATGACGCACATTAAACTCAAAGACACAATCAGTAAGTTAAATTAAACACAAAATAAAATTTAATTTTTTCTGTCTTTCCCTCACACAAACAAACGTTGTTTTCTGCATTTCAAATGAAATCTTTCTACAATTATTCAACATTTTCTTGATGACGAGTGTAAAATGTCCATGTCACAATATAAATTATATTAAATTTTAAATAAAAAACACATTTAATTTATATATCCCTCCTTATAGAGCGTGCTTGAAGCTTCCGCAGAGGTAGAGCATTTTCCTAAGACTGCAAAGACAGGAAGACGCAAGATATATTGCCATCATAAAAAAAAAAAATTAACAAAATTAGAAAATTATATATACTTGTATGTTTGTGGAGCATCTATAATAAATATATATATATATATATATATCTATATATATATATATAAGATAAAGACTAATTTTAGATAGAATACATTTTCTCGGTTTCGAAAGTTTTTTTTCTGTTGCTGGTGATGTGTCATCCCCATAGGGGGATCTTCATATCAAATAGCCGTTCATATCTTTGAATTAATCCTTTTTAATATATATATATATATATATATATAATCTTTGATTGGAGTCTTCCGGTCGGAAAAGCCGCAAATCATTAAAAAAATAATGAACTTGTTAGAGAAATAGATTATAGATATATAACCGGTCAAGATAAGTGCTATAACTGATACACGCTTGGGCGATCATGTGCTAGAAAGAGACATGACTGACTAGGCAGAATTTTCCCGCCATTGCTGCTGGTGGGCCTGGTTGCCGACAAGGCTATAGAACCCAATCTGTCTATGCTTTAGCCACAACTGGAGGAATAGACGAATTAATACCTTTCCAAGGTTATTTGTGCGCAAGTGAATGCGAGGAATTCGAGTGGAATTCGAACACGGCTCCCCAACATACATAAAAAGAAGCTAAAACTTTTCGAAACGTTCGTAACGTATCACCTCAAAACGCCAATTCCGCGATTTCTTCCGTTTTTTCGTGATCACGGAATATCTGCGTTCCGAGAATATGTTATTTTGTTTTAGGTACGCGGAATGAACCAAAATGACCTCAGGTCAGATACTACTACAATGCAGAGAATACATTGTTCCCCCTACTCTCTCTATCTCCTTGTGACCCGTGCCTGACCTAAAGGATGACCAGTTCCTCTCCGGCTTCCAAGCAGGCAACATGTGTTCTGTTGCCAGCAGACATAACGAACTAGCGCTCCACCAAAAAAAAAGAAATATTACAATGAACGACCCCGACAAAAAGAACAATATAAAAAATATTACAATGGTGACCCCGACAAAAAAAGAACATTACCAAAAAAAATATTACAATGATAATTATGACAAAAGGACATTACAACCTCAAAAAAAAAACTTAACGTCCGCTATTTTTTAAAATGAACAACTTCTGCAATGGCCAAATTACTCTTTCAACAACTCTTTTACTGGAAAGTTCGAAATAGTATTCTTCTCAGCATTTCAGCACCAAAAAGAAAAACTAACAGACAAACAACTAAAGCTTCCACGTGCTTCAAACACATTTATCAGAAAATTAAATAGGCACCCAGCGCAAACAATTAATGATGAAGAAAAAGAAAGAAAAAAGGAACTAGAACAAAATGAACGATAAGAACAAAGAACAAAAAATGAACAAAAAGAACAAAAAAAACAAAAAAATTGGAAAAACACGCAAAAAAAAAAAAAAAAAAGCAGTCGGATAGTCGTGTGAATTTAAAAGAACAGAAAAACCACCGCAAAAAATTAATTGTGCTCGGCGTGAGTTCAACACCTATATATATATATATATATATATATATATATATATATACAAACGGAAATTTTGTTTGAAATTTCAGTGAAATTGAAAATTTCTCTGTAATGCAAACTCAAAAATAGCAAACAAACGCTGAAGAAACTTCAACGGTCAGAACCCAGGGCTATTCTCACAACAACAGCAACAAAAGAATTTGAACTTTCAGCGAAATATGAATATTTCCCTGCAACAAAAAATGCAAAACACCAACGAACATAAAAAAAAAAAAAAAAAAAAAAAAAAAGAAGAAAACTACAACAAACCAAGCTAACCCGCCAGCTAGTCCCCCAAAAATTTACTACCAATCCTTTCAGCAAAAAACCGAAAACCAAAACATTTCAGCTAGAATACAAGACGGGATTTGAATACTCTCTTATATCGAAACAAATTAAAACAAAACGGTTAAATAAAAGAAAGAAAAATATATTTTTTTTTCATTTCAAACGAAAAAAAAAAAAACAAATAAAGAAAACCACCAAACCAGAACATTCCTTCGAATAAAGACGGGATTTGAATACTCCCCTCTTATATCGAGGAAACAAATTCGGAAAAACGGTTAAATAGAAGAAAGACAACAAACTCTGGTAGGAGAGTCTAAAAAAAAAAAAAAGATAATGAATACTTTTATTATTATTAAAAAAAAAAAAAAAAAAAAACACTGTATTATCTGGTAGGAGGAGGAAATGATAAAATGAACAAAGGCGGCCTGGGTCGAATACACCACTACAATGCGAAATTTGTGTTCCCCTACTCTCTCTCCCATCTCCCCTACTTAAGTAGTACTGACCTAAAAGGATGACCAGTTACTCTCGCCAAGCAGGCAACATGTGTTCTGTACCAGCAGACACTTAACAGACTAGTATACCAAAAAAAAAAAAAAACTCTTATTACAATGGTGACCCCGACAAAAGACATTACCAAAAAATATTACAGTACCATTTTCTGTGTGGGTTCAGTATGTTCGGGGAGGGGGTGCAAGTTGCTTAATGCGGGTAGAGGGGCCGCTGGGCACGCCACTGTAATGTTAATTGCCTAGTTTTTGGTCATAGTTAAAATATTTTAGTTATTGTATTAAAAAGTGTTCAATACAATTATATTGCAGAACTTTTGAATCTTTTCATTTGTAAACGGAGTTATATTACCTTTGAGACTCTTCATCTGGTGTCTTCAGGCAATTGCGTAACAGTTTACCGTTTTTTAAGGAGGATTTTTATGAACGCTATGTAATTATAATCTTATTCATAAAAGAAATGAAAACATAGTCGTAATTAAATAATGTCTTAGAAAACGCATTTAATTTTTTATTTGACGATTCAGAAAATTTTTCTGCAACTGGTAGAATTAACGGCATAATCGTTTTATGTTGGTAAATTTTCGTTGTCCCGACGCTTTTCCCCTTGAAATTTATCCAAAATAGCATTATCTCTGTGCAAATGTATATGCTGAACTCAAATGAACTGTTAGTTATTAAAAAACTTATCTTTTAATCTAAATGTCCTCTGTATCAAAAAAATCGAACTATCTTACTTTTTTCTCTCATATTTCCTCACGAAATTCATGTAATTAACTTTACGAATGACGGACTGTGCATTTAGCGGAACGCATTTTATGCGATTTTTGGTCGATTTTCTTCATTTGCATAGTACTTCCGGAAATTAAAGTAATGCACTATTGTATTTCTACATGACTACTCTCGCGGCGGGACGGCGAAACTTGAAGTTTCAAGTCAAGGAAGAAAATCGGCCAAATTCGACAAAAATTTTACCTACCGCTAGAACGTAATTCTGCAGTTAATTGTGACTTCATTTGGGGGGGGGGGGTTTTTAGGAGAAAAGGTGAAATCGACTTCAATTTTATGTTTCAACAAAAAAGATAAGTTTCTTCAGTAACTAATTGTTGATTTGAGTTCAGCATATGCATTTGCACAGAAATAATGCTATTTTGGATAAATTTGAAGGGGAAACGTGCACCTAAAACGAACATTTACCAAATGAATCATTTGCTGATTTAGGAACTAAAATGAATTTCTCGAAATTTCATAAAATCAAATGAAGTGAAACAAATTTTTTAATTATTTTACAATGATTTTCTAAAAGTAAATTTCAAAATCGATAATTTGTAAAGACCTCCACAAAGTTTCCAACTCAAAAATCCGGCAATAAATGCTAACATTTTCACCGCAAAATGACGCTCCATTCTCAAAACACATTTATATTCCCCTCCTTCATTTACAAAAAAAAAAAAAAAAAGTTTTTACAATTTTTAGGAAGGTTCTAAAACGGATTAAAAAAGTTAAAAGTATAAAATATTTATTGGTCATTTTCTTTAATTATAACAAATATTTTGACGATAATTTTTATTATATTCTGGGCAGTTTTCATCATATGGACTATAATTTTTAGCGAATCTTTAATGGTACTTATTAAAGATTAGTATTTTTGGTGCTCATGACCAAGAACATGTTTAAGAGCCATGTAAACAAAATTTCATGAAAATGAAGCACATTCTTTTTTAATACTTAATAGGGCCACCCAGTGAGATTCCAAACTTAATAATAATGACCACAACTCGACCACAATGCAACCCTCCATACCTGTGTTTAAGATATCATTTTGCTTCTATCAAACCAAAGCAGAAAATCATGGCAACCTACTGCGGGGTAATCTTCTGCCCAGTCAGTAATTGATTAATTGATCGCCCAATTATTATTATTATCAAACCAACACTTTGGTTAACAAATGTTTTCAAACACCACTGACTTAGGGATTTTAGATTGAGTCCACTTTCAGGGTTAGTGTCTAGTATTTTTCGAAAACGTTTACGTTGTGGAATTTTGAAGATTTAATACTACATATCATTTTCCAAAAAGACTTGTCAATGTCCCGCCCCCAAACCTTACCCCTAAGTACAAGACCTCCTATAGATCCCCTTCTGAAATAAAAGAATTTTAACTATCCGCTTTTAAATATTAATAGCCAGGTCAAATTTTGCTGTCTGTTTTTGTCCCCCTTGATAAACAAATTAAGCGAGAACATCACAAAATCCTAACTTTTTTGAGCTTCTAATAAAGAATAGCGCCTCAATTAAGATTTTACATTAACCGATTTCACTGAGATGTCACTCTGTTGACCTTTTTTGTACATTGTCCAGATCATAGCGATTTAATTTGATAGTTTTTCACAGATACAATTGACAAGCATTTTCTTACCACCATCACCAGCAAGGGATGGACAGTAGTCTCTTTAATGACCGACTCAAATATTTAAGTGCTTTCAAAACCTTTCAAAACGCAGGCATGAAAAAAATAAATAAATAAAGTTGTAGAATTTTGATTAAAGTTATTTTAATTATTACAAATGAATTTCTTATTAAAAATTGGATAAATCCTTCAATATACAAAAAACCTAAAAAATTTAATTAATTTTAAAAACTAATTGTTCAAAATAAACGTAGGAATTGCGTGAGGTACCACCAAACAAAATGGATGCATTTTTTCCAAAATAAAAATAAAAATTCCTACAATAACGCAAAAGTTATAAAAATTAAATTCTCAACGAAATTTTCAGTACTTATTCATTGTTAAATAAATTGTATACTGAATAGATTACTTCAGTCAGTAGTCATCCGGCATAATACGTGATACACGCTTGGGCGATCATATACTCGAAAGAGACATGGGTGTTAAGGCAGTTATCCCTCAGTAGGTTACCCATTACTTTCTGTGGTCGATTGGTTTACTGTAAGCTATCAGAACCATCATGCTGTTATTTAACCCATAACTGGAAAGACTGGATTAATACCTTTCCCAAGGGTATTTGCTTACTTATTTACTAAAAAAAACTTCAAAGTAATAGCAATATTTTGGTTGGTCTGCTTAGCCGAGGCCGTCGCTATATTAACCAAGGTCTATCCAAGTTAAAGTTGACGTGCTGACGTCACCGCTGAAATGAGTTCTGTTTTATACGGAGTCCGTTAGTAGTATTTTCAGAACAAATATACTAACTTTCTTGTGTGGTACCACAACAAGGGAATTATAAAATGGACCGAAAGTTCGTTGTTTTTCGTTTCCAAAAAATAAACATTTATTTGATCAATGGAAACATGCCTGAGAGGAATTTTACCCCAATTCCATTTAGCAAAGTAAGTAGTTAAAATTATATGCCATTTTATTTTCAACAGTCGCTAAAATCAAAATTTGCTAAAAATTAGTTTGCCGTGCTTACAAGAAGAAAGAAAACACTTTGTTTATATCTTTTAAATTAATACAATAAATTAAGATATTATTTTATTTCTTTGGAATACAATTGAAATAAAAATATCTGAAAAAAAAAAAAAATAAATACGGCTATTCATTTCGTAAGTTTTTTTTTAAAATATTTTAAAATTTAAACAAGTAGAAAAAGTTGTTAAACATTAAAATCATTATATTTTCTAAAAAGTATTTGAATTAATAGTTTATTGATATTTTATTTCAGAAAATAGTGTTTTCTTTTCAATAAAATGTTTTAAAAATTCTTGAAAACGAAAGTAAAAACTTTTCTATACTTCTTGCAACTTTATGAATCATTTTTAAACATGAAAAAATATTCCTGAATTCATTTTTTTTTATTCTTTTTTTTTTTTGTATTAACAAAAACTACAAAATTCTCTTATAGTCAATTTTAAAAGAATTTGTTTTATTTTGAGTTTTTCATTTGAAAACTCCGTGAAATTATGTTACAAAAAACAAAAAGTCAAACAAGTCACTATTACCGAAAACTTAAACTGGAAAATGATGAACTTTAGTTTCAGCTTCTT
The DNA here is from genome assembly GCA_037127315.1 of Ascarosepion bandense. Taxonomy (NCBI): domain Eukaryota; kingdom Metazoa; phylum Mollusca; class Cephalopoda; order Sepiida; family Sepiidae; genus Ascarosepion; species Ascarosepion bandense. Next base: position 26,510 of record JBBBDQ010014432.1, read on the forward strand.
CTGACTAAGTTTTAATTTATTTAAAACAAAGGCCTAAATCACCACACTTGAATTTTAAACCTAACTTTTAAAATACTTAATTTTTAGCAAATATTTTGCTTTCAAAAATGGAACACCCTCAAAATATAATTTTCCAAACATTTTTTCCTATTTTTGATAATTTGAAAGTTAACTATCGATATTAATCCAGAAAAAAAATTGGAAATAAAAAATTAGAATTTAACTGAAGAAATTCTTTTATAGTTGGTTTAGGGTTTTTTAATCCTTAAAAATTAAAACATTAACAAAAAAGAGTTTTGCAAAAACATGATTTTTTATAAACAGTTTAACATCATAAATGAAATTGAAATAAAAACAATTTTTACTTTCTTTTTCATTTTTACTATTAAAATATTTAAAATGCAGAAAATTTAATTACCAAATATGCAGATTTTTTAAGTGTATCTTTTTGAAAGGTAAAAAAATATCTTTATTTCATCCAGTAGGATTAAAAACAATGGATTCAAAATATGTAAAATTTTATTTAAAATTCGAACTCCGTTATTTTTAGCAGAATTTCCCTAAAATGTTTGATATGTAATAAATCTATTGGATTAAAAGTTCTCAAGACTTTTTAAAAATCTATTTCAGTTTAGCTATCCTATCATTAATTCGTTCGATTCATAATTCTTTTTATCCGCTGTAACATAAAATTGGCAATAAAATGTATAAAACTATTACTAGCCTTTTTTGCTGATTCTATTAATTAAATATTGTTTTTCTAATAAATGAATATATATTTTAACTACATTAAAATAAAGGGAAATTCATGATTCACTGAATAGGCGGACTTTGGAATCAATATTAAATTTCCAATTCCAGTCTTTCCGTTTAACGTTCACATTTGGACTAATATCCTTGGAAAAGGTATAAATAATTCTCATATTCCCTTCAGCTATGGATTATACACAATACTTACTGCGATGCTGCATTAAAAACATTGTATTGACAATTCGGCATTAAAAGGACTAAACAGTTATATACAATAGCAAAACAAAAACAAAAAAAACGAAAAATTAATTCATGAGGTTTTCGGTAAACCTTTAGCGAGTCATTCATTTCGTTTAACAATTAAGATTTAAAATGCTCTTTGTGGTTCTTTTGAAAATATTTTCCAGGCATGTGAACTTCATTTTCGACCTGAAGACATAAAAAGAGAATCGATAAGCATTTGATAAAAAAACGGGTAAAACTATTACGAGTTATTTGAAAGACCATATCTTTCAAATTTGGTGCTATATACCTAGGATTCTTCCAAACTGCCCTCCTATTCTCTTCATCGACCTCTTTGAAAGATGCAAACTCCGAAAAATCAAAGGAAAATTTTGATCTGAAAGAACTTTAGATCAAGTGACTGCGATGACCACAACATACAAAAAACAAAAATGTTCCATAACATTAATGATATGGAAGATAAATTAAATTTTATCAACAGAAATGATTGAACCAATTATTGGAAACAGGATAAACTTATTTGTCATATCATCCAGTCTCCATATCCTAAAATGACCCTGTCTATTCTTCGATTTTTATACCCGTCTTCTGTAATGACGTGGAAATTCTAAGAATAGGGAGTATAAGATTCCTAACTTTGTAACTGATGTGAATATTTTTGAAATTTTTGATTTCGACAACTAAAAAAATGGACATAGAAGAACAACAAAAGCAAACCATAAAATATTATTTCTAAATATTTTAAAATTGATCATGTCATTACTGCAAGAGTCAAATAAATATTATAGTGCAATTAAATTTATATATGAACAAATAAACCTAATGACACAAATAAGTTCAGTTATTCATAAAAATGATGAAATATTTTCTTCATTGCCTGAAAACTGTTCTACTGGATACAGACTGTTAAAAGTTGAAAAGTAATTTTACCAAGCTTCAACCATTAGAAGACTTACCCTATCACCCTCTGAATCAGTGATGGGCTGCTTGCTGTTCTAATGTATATAAAAAATAAGTTCCAGTTACTTGCTCAGAAAGATATCACAGTATCTTTACTTGTTGATGATACATCTAAAACCTTATTTTGATTATAAAGGTGGCAATGTTGTTGGCTTAGCCAATAACACCGATGAGGCAACAACAAGTGCATTGCTTTTTATGTACACTTCAGAAGTGTGTTATCGAATTATAAGGATGTTATACATATAATGCCATTGTCTCTTAAAGCCAGAAAATTTATTCAACATAATTAAAGCAACAGTGGGTTGGAAGAAATAGGCTTTAAAGTATTGTGTGTGTAATAATGGACCAACAAGGCAATAAATAAAAAAAGCTATGTCTTTATTTTGTTCCCTAGCAGAAAACTTTTGATTGTATATCCACACCCAGTTCTGAAGTCTAGACCTCTTTTTTCATATTTGACTCAGTCCATATTTTAAAATGTATCAGAAACAACTGGCTTGGTCAAAAAGATGCAAGTAAATGCATGATAACTCCAAAGTTTTGTTTCATTTAAATCCATGAATTAGATAATGTCAAAAAGTGCTCCACACACACACACAAAATTCATGCCCTGGAATCACAATCACTTCTAAAACATTGTTACAAAATGACTGCCAGACACTTTTGCTATTAATCTTGAAAGGCAAAATGTTAATTTAGTATTACAAATATTTAATGGCTTCTTTATTCAGGGATTGCTAACTTTGGAAAAAATGTTTGCCCAATTTTGCTGAAGTTGCAGAATTTATAAACATATTTTTATTTGGTGGAATCTCATGAATGTGAAAACACCAGTTAAGTTGGAATCTTCAAAAATAAATATTTTAATCCATTAAAATTAAATGAAGAAAATTATGCATTTCTATACGTATTTTGTAACTGGTTGGGAGATAATAGGATAGCATTCCTGGAAAAATTATTAAATTAACAAAGGAAACTTTTTACTGTTTTACCATACCACTTACTTCTTGTTTAGAACTGCACAATATTGTACGAAGAACTACAGAAAATGTTGTATATATTACCTGGAAAATTTCAAACTGATCATGGAAGCAAGATTTTGTCCAGTATCGACAACTTGTGGTGATCAATTCAATATAATATCTCTATCAAATAATTATTTGAATGCGAAAAAAACTAGAATGTTGTCTGTTTAAAATTTAACTCTACCTTTTAATAATCAAGAAATGTTAATTTAAAGAATTTAGAAGGTGAATTATGAGATGAAATGACAGAGGAACAAAATTTAAATGTTTCATTTAACATAGATGTAGTAACTGATAATGATGTTATGATGCAAAGTCCTATTATAATATATTTAGCAGTTATTTTGCTGTTATTTATGCCGTTTTTAAAAAATATAAAATGTTATAGTTGTAAAAGTTTGCAAAGTATCAGGAAGAGATGATATGCCACAGTAAACAGTTATTTTCAAGAATAATAGAGGTTCTCTGTTATATCCCAATGATGTAGCAACAACAAATTTAGTACTATACAATTATGTTGTTATTAATAAACTATGCAAAGAATCCTTCTTTTCTTGTTATTCAATGAATCAAGAAAAATTGTCTATATGCATAACATTGGATGTTTTAGCTAGTGATGATTGCTTTTTCATGTTGACTCATGTGGTGAAGGTCATAGTGTTGAAAAACTAGAAAAAATAGTTATCTAAGACTCCTTTAATGCATTATTAAATAATTTTTGTAGCAAGAAAATGATAATATTGCTTGTAAAGTTAAGTAATAAAAAGAAAACTCGGCATTCGCTGAATTTTTGAACATAAAAAAACTTTTATAAGTTTGATTTAAAAAAAAAAACGTATGGCTTATTTAGTTTGAATTAATTGCTTGAATTTAAATTGTTGCATTTTTAAATATTTTAATTAATTTGCTTATTTATTGTTGCTTCTTGTTTGTTCCTAAAATTCTAATGGTTTCTTGAATTTTATATTTGGGTGATTTGATTTAAAAATTATTTTAATTTAAACAAAGTGATTGTGATTTTTCTAATTAAATTAAAATATGAAAATTTAAACGGAGTGTTTGTTAAATTTTTAAAATTTAGACTAATAAACAAAAAAAATTTTTGTCTTTAAAACTTATTAGTTGTTACAAACACAGCCAATGATAAAGTAGTCAACAATGATATTTATATTTTTATTGTTTTCTTAATTTATTTAAAATTAATAAAACCAACATAAATCAAAACATGTGTATATATTTTTTTTTCTTGTTACATTTTAAAAAGTTTTAAAATCTTATTAAAAATAACTGACTTTTGAGATTATCATTGTCCCGTATTCGCTGAGAATGACTACGCTACGGCCCGTTCATGACTACTATAATCGACATTGTTTGCTTTAGCCTTGGTTAATATAGCGACGGCCTCGGCTTAGCCCCACTGCAATCCTCCGGTGGTGGTGTTCGTCAATTTACTTTTAAGATATAATAAAGAAAAATCACAAATGTTATTTCTGCGGCAAAAATTATGCAAATATCAATTGTATGGGGAAAATTCGACTCGAATCTTACCAAAATTAATAAAGTTCAATAAAACTCAAAAAAGAAAATAATATTTTTGACAGTTGGTATTACAGCATTTTAACAAAATACATTATTTTCTCTCAGACTGAACAGAAAAGTACCCTTTATAGGTATCTCCATTAATTCCTTTGAAGGGGGAAAAAAAAGAGAAAAAAAAAAACCCAAATTTATAAGAAAACATTTTTCGTCAAAATATTTATGCCATTATGAAAACGAACGATAAAAATATTTTAGCTAAAAAGTTTTTTTTTCTTCTTCATCGGTTGATCAAATTTTGTACCAGACTTTACAATGGATAATGTAATTTTTTTCCGAAATTAATTTTGGAAATTCTCCCAAAAATCGAATAATTAATGGATTTTAATTAAAACTTGAACAATGAATTAGATTATTTTTTTTAGAAAATCTTGACAAAAATATGTATGTATTTTTAAATAGATTTTACCCCTTCCACATAATTTCATGAAATTTCAAAAATTAAATTCCATTTCAAAAATCTGTTTTACTATTTATGCAAATTCATGGGAATACCGTCATCTTTTTTTTTTTCTCCTCGTACTTCTGCCAGTGGAGCTCGTTTCCATATTGCCCTTTCCTGACGGCTACAACCTTCAGGAATTGAAATGTAATGGCAATACCCATTTCTTACCTACTTGACTCTAGTTCTTTCCCATCACCCTGTATATCTTATACTTTCTCTACTTTTTCAATATGTACACACCTGTATTCCCATCCTTCTCTTGCTCCTTCTCTGACACCCGTAACTGGTTCGTCTTTCTCTTCTTTCCTCTATCTAATCTTTTATATATGGCAGCCTCTTGCGAATCTAGTGGCGTTACCCTTGCTGGGAGTGAAACGATGGCAAAAAACGTTAGCCTTTTATTTAGGAAATCTGCTTCCGAACAGTAGAATAAAATGCAATAAAACTATGACATTATTTAATTGATGTCTTTTAAAATTTTATATATTATATAATTTGGAAGAAATTATTTGCGCAACCTAGGAGATTTTACGAGCACGACAACGTTATTTTCAATTTCGGGAAATTGCGCGTTGTGCATCCATGTTGTACTATGGAAATAACGTTGGAAAATCATTTATATATCGCCTGAAGATACCGAAAAGTTGAGGCCTCGTTGAAATAACTCAGTTTCAAGAGTAGTTTTCCCAACTACATAGTTGATGAACAAATACATTTACTTTCTTAAAAGCTTAACATGGAAAAAACAACACATGATATTAACCCAACCAATCCTAAACATATCACTCTCTTATACCGTAGCCAGATGCACTCCAACTAGATGAAAACATCTAAAAAAACTCATAAATACTAATATTTCTCCGACAGACTCTAACAAAAGAATTAAGTTCATTATATATTACACTAAAATAAATCCACTACATCTAATTCATTTGTCCGCAACGACTCTTCCCCACCGTTCACCGTCTTCGGCCATCCGCCACGGTGAGATGGACTACCTTTCAATTCAATTATCTTTATTATTAATGGCACTTAAATGTTCTATAATTTTTACTGTGGCATTTAATATTTACTCTTTGATAATGGCTTATGTGAGCCGAAAGCTTAGACCCGATAAAAATTCAACAAATACTGTGATTTTTTTGTTGTCTTTAACGACACCCCCTCACCATCAAATTTTATGAACAGTATGAGCGGATCCTACACAAGAGTAATAACAAAACTTCTATATTATTTCAATATAAACTTTCACATTAATGAAAAATACATACGACAAAATACACACAATACATATATATATGTATATATATATCCAGGTGAAAATTAACAGTTTCACAATTTGGGAGTTCTCCAGCATTTCCTTTTTGCTAAATTGTATTCAGCAAATACTATAGAATACCATCAAATTTGTTTTTTTATTAAAATTAATATATTTTATATTGCAACACAGAAATTTCAATGTTTCGAGGTTTTTACTTCCAATCATCAAGGCAATGTTAGATCATTGTGGTGAAAATGATTTTCTTTGAAAAATGCAAAAACGTTTGTTTTAGCTCACTGACACCCCTATGTAGATTTCTCGGGCCACAAGATTAGCTGTTAAGGTCCCACTCTTTTATTATGTCAAAACCCAAAATTGTAAACGCAAATACATATTTGTATTTTGATATTTTAGATCTAACTTTAAGGCACTTTTTGAGTATAATTATACTATTTTTATTTCTTTTCAGAATGCATTTTATTCTAATTTCAGAAAAAAAGAAAAAATTCTTCTTTAAAAAATAAAAAATGTTTATTAACTTGCATATAATAATATTTGTTTTATAAGAATAACGTTTGAATGGATATTAAAATAATTAATTTATTAAATTTTTAATAAATCATTGAATGTTACCATTGTATGATATTAAATTGTATCAGAATATAATGATAAATTTATAAAAATAAGATGAATAAAAAAAAAAAATGAAACCGTAAATGGATATTAAATACTTATTTGAAAAATTAAACTAAAAACCTTCTGAATCGAAATTAAAATAGTATAATTCTCAAGGTCACTTTAAGTTAGATCTAAAATATAAAAATACTAGTAGTATAGCCCATTTGCTCAGGTGTCATAGGCTTTTAGACAATCCATGGTCCTGGAGCTCAGACTCTTTGGACGTTGGCACGAAAGACTGAAAGCAATAGTTGTTTCCAATTAAAGCGAAAGCGTAGACTGAAAAGTAGATAGATACCAAGTCAAAGTTTGATTTCCTGATAAAGATATCAAATAAGTTTTTTCGTCATCGCTGAATTACAAAATGAATCCTCTGAGTAAATGGTATTGTAAATACAGACTAAGAACTACAATTATACCTACTTAGAGCCAAACACGAAAGCATAAACTAAAATAAAGACTGAAAAAAATACAGATATACAAGCAGATAAACAGACACACATACACAAAACATGTTGCCTTTTTATATATATTATCGATTTTCCACTACTGTAAGAACTGCAACTTCTGAATATCGTTTCTAATGTCTTTGTCTATGAGTGTATGGGGTGATTAAAATCTCGGACCACTCCTTCTATAACCCGATTTTTTCGATTATCGATATTTATCGGGGGGTACCTCAACTTACAAAAACCTACAAGCGGCAAGAACACTCGCGAATTACTTATAGTACAACTGTGTAAATTTTCAGAAAATCAGTTTGACCATTTAGTCTAGAGTAGCGATTTTTCAGTTTCATTTATAAATAAGTTTAGATTAGATCATGAATAAACATAAAATTACATATGAAAAACTACTTTAAATATTTTTAAATTCCATCTTAATATGTCCATATTCCGAGTATAATAAAAATGAAGAAATGTTTGTTTGTGTGTTGTGATTTTGATTTGTTAAATAATTCGATGAGAAAAACGAAAGTAATTTTTTTTAAATAAATATTTAATTATATTAGAAAAACTTCACCTCTGATCCCGTATACATCTAAAAATTAGACATAAAAAAATATTAAAGATAACATCCAATCAAAACTGCAAGACATTTAAAAATTATGCAGGAGATGATTTTGATTCGTTAATTGATAATTTTTTTTTTATATAGAATAAAAATGAATAAGTTTTATTTTTACGAGCTAACGAATAAACTACTGTATTTTTAAATATTTTGTATATGTGAGGAAAAAATTAAATGAATGTTTAATTAAGGATAAATTATTTTGTAAAAGTTCCAAATTGTTTCAATGTTTTAAAAAAAAAACGACAACTCGACGATGGATTCTTAAAAATTGAAATTAAAAAATAAAAGTAGTTTTCATGTAATTTTATGTTTATTCGCTAGATAAATGTATAAATTTTGTAGAAATACGTGCTAGCTGTTTTATTGTTTGAAAAAATATTTTGTCAATTTTCAAACGACACAACACACAAAACATTTCTTCATTATTATTTTCTGGAATATGGACATATTGAGATGAATTTAAAAATGATCGTAGTTTTCAATATGTAATTTTATTTTTACTCGCTAAGATAAATGAATTAAAGATTCCCATAAAAATAATTTTCATTCGTTTTTATTCTTTGAAAAATATTTTTTCGATACGCCAGAACGACATTTAATTTTTCATTTTACTGGAATATGGACATATTAGGAAGGAATTTAAAAATAAAATTAAAGTAGTTTTTGTTTTTTTTATCAATTTCGTGTCTATTCGCTAGATAAATGAATATTTGTACAAAGATACTTGTAAAAATAATTTTTTTTTTCCCTGCTTGAAAAAAATTTTGGATACGTCACATGATACCTAACAAATTTTGGCGTACCAAAACGGCAGACGAAAATTTGGCGTACTGGCGTGGCGCGCGAAAAATATTACGCTTTGAGGGAGCAATTCTTAAATAAGCCGGGCCAACCTAGAACAAAATTGAGGTGCTACGCAAAAATTTGAGCTAAGAAACTTTGAGTACTAAATAAAATATAGCTTCTCTTTTTTATTTATTTTATTTATTTATTTTTATTAAAATTTTGGTTTTATTTGATGGATAATGATAAAGCTAATTTATATGTAAAAAAATAAATTTACCTCTTACATGATTCGGTCTATTGTCCTTCTCTTTGTTGTCATTTGTACGACGTTTTGGGTCAAGTCTGCTGGAACAGCAGCGTCTGTATCCACTGAGCCATGTGTTCTTAAGGCCCAGTGAATATATGAGACGTTGAGATTCCGTTGATATTCGACTCAAAAGTTAGCAGAGTTCAATACCAGGCTGCAGCGGTGGTGAACAAGTAGCAGAGAGTTCGGTTGAGGGAAATAACTCATGACTATCAAAGAGAGGCTTCGCACATGGAATGAATGATATACCCAAGGATGCAATAAGGGTTGGTTGAAATTCCCACAACTTGAAGTGAAGCCGGAGCGTACAACGGCCGAAACGTCGTACAAATGGCAACAAAGATGGGGACATCGTTCAATATAAATAGCTTAGAAAATCCACCATTTGTCTGTGATATTAGTCATCGACAGTGTTTTTACTGACTTTGAAAATCAAAAATGCTGAATACCAATTTGGTTTAATACTACAGTATAATAATAATAATAATAATAATAATCTGTTTCCTCAAGCACAGCTCACGTCTGACAAAAGGCTTTAAACTTTGAGTGTGTGATCTTGGCTTATATGTTTAATGCTTCAAAATATCATAATGTTTCGTATACGTTCTAGTTGGGACCCAGAAGGAATTACAACAGAAATCAAAAGGACGTGATGACGATTTAGGACCGTGTAAATCATCATCATCATCAAACAATAAGAAATTTAAGAATATATAGTTGCCTTAATCAATTTGAAATTTGTTTTTAAATACAGTAGAATTTCGAATGCATACAACAGGATTTCGTACTTGAAGAATGGGCTAAATCTTCTAAATCATCGTACTCCTTGAACTTGAACTTATCTTGCGTTTAACTGCACTAAGTAATTAGTAAACAAAAAAAAAAAAAAAAAAAAATTCTGGGTAAAAACAGTTAAGGTGTTGTCTTTATGGTGACCTTCCTGAAAAATCTTCCCGACCCCTTATTACTTTCTCTTTCTCTCACTCATAGACGAAGGCTTTTTTTGGCTGAACATTTTTTCTTTCTTTTTTTTAAATTTTAATTATCTCCTCTTCATACATTGAAAGTTGAAACTATTTAACGTTAACTTAGTCTGGTACAAGATCACAATTATGGGGCACCCAGTGAGAATCATTCTTTACATCTCTACATCTATCCACTTGGGAAAAGTACAGTTTTAACAATTTAAAATGGTGTTATTTTTTTTATTTTTAATCGACGTAACCTTTTCTTCAATCTGATTAAATACCCACGAGCACATGTTCCATGCCTATTCCACCCACGTCACCACTAATTGTTGCAGCCTTATTTGTTTGAACTCCAAATGTTAAACAATCAATGATTAGCGGTATTCTTTCTAAACGTTTCATGATATAAACTGATTTGATTCATTTCAGCCAATGAGTTATTTACTTAAAAAAAAAATCACTCAATCAAGGTGAGATGAGAGAGAGAGAGAGAGAGACAGAGAGAGACAGGTAAATGATGACGACGATTGAAAAATGTGTGAAATAAGTAGAATCCCGCTTTAAATTTGAAGCTCGGGTTGCAAACGAACCGTTATCGTCAAGTGCCCACCAGCATCAACAAAACAGCGTATTCTGATGATAGCGGTGACACCACGATATCTCCACTCATTTCGATACCTAAGTTTGAAATTGATTTTTTAAATAAAAAAAATCTTTTCTTGGGAACTTTAATTGAAAACTAAATGATTAAATTTACTATTTCTAGCAAATACACTGGTCTCTTTAAACCAAGAAATTATATTCATTGGAATCTAAAATTTTGAGATTTTTCTTTAAATTTTCAATTTTTGCCAATTTTGGAGCAGTCGACACATTTTGTAAGCCAAAGTTCAAAAACTCTCAGTTTTTAAAATTCTTGAAAAAATAAAAAGATATACATCTCTCACTCATTATTTTTTGAAAAATTAGCAAGAGTTTAAAATTAAATTAATTTGATTTAGAAACGGTGTACTTGTCATGAAATTTAAAAAGTATTTCCTTCAATGCAAAAAATCTACACGTTGACCTTTCAAGTAGGCGATGACAGCACCTGTTATCAATCAATCTGGAAGTATGGTAACCAAAAATTGACAACCCAATTTAACGATTCGTAAGAGACAACACATTGAAACATGTCACCTTTAATGTTAAGTCTCTTATAGAAAGTTTCCACAGTAAAATGTTCAATTTAACATAAAAAAAAATTAGAAATTTTTAAAATCTTAATTATAAATGAGTTGCATTAAGCTATTTACGATGTGCAAATAAAGTTATTTTTAATGAATAACTAAATTTTTGAGTAAGTACAGAAAAATTTAAAGATGTTTGAAACTTTAATTGCCAAAGAAAAAAAAATGAAATTAATTCTTATAAAAAATTCATTATTCATCATTTTTCTTCAGAATATGATATCCTTAAAATCAATTAAAAGTTTATCTACATTAAAAATAGCGTAGTTTTAATGCATTTTTTGAGATTTTACTGTTAGGTATGATTTTTCAGAAAAATGCTCTCGTAAATAAAAAAAGAAATTATATGATTTAAATTACCCGGGAATGCATTTTAAAAAAAGTGCGAACCGTGAATTTCTAGATGTTTTATGCAATTAATGAAATTAGAGTAACAGATGTAAAAATAATATATTTTTACCAAGTTTTTTAAAAATAATAATTGTATAAATAATTTCATTCATTTTGTGATAAGATCTGAAACTTTAATTAAAAAACCAAACAATTAGTTGATTTTGCATAATTTCAAATTAATATTATTATTTATAACGCCAAACACGACTTGCATAATATTAGGTTTTCTATAATTACGCAAACATAGCGTGAATCATAACGAAAAACAAAAAAAAAAAAAAAAAATAATTTTAACTGATATTTTGAACGTGTAGGAAGGACTAGGCCTCATTTCCTCTTATTAATAGCATAAACATTTTGATGACAAAGTTTGTTTTAGTAAGTTTGAGCCATTTAACATCGCTTGCGTTTGCTGTTTTCGGCAATTGCCGAATTGGTACTTTAAAATGCACCTTGTCACGCTGTGCGAATTGAAATGGAATACGTTCCTTAATGTAGAATGATCTTCGGTTTTTGTTTTGGCTTCAATAAATACTCCAAGTTTCCGGTGATCAGTTGATTAATTCATACGTGAAACACGCTTGGGCGATCATCTTATACTTTTTCGAGACACTTGCCGCCCGGCTGACTGAAACGAAGATGTCCCACCCAGTAGGTTGCCATTGCTTTCTGCGGTAGACTGGTTGCCGACCAAGGCTGCGGGCAATCTGTCTGCTGTTTAACCCATAACTTTGGAGGAGAAAGTTAATACCTTTCCCAAGGGTATTTGTGCGTTTTGCTGAAAAACAGCATATTACTGAATAAAAAACCCCGAAACTTAATAAAAACACACTTTTTCCGTTAAAATGTTTATGTTATTAATAATCAAAAATCAAAGTTTTTAATTATTATTTTTTAATTTTCAAATTCTTGCTAACATTCTTTCGAAATTTTTGTAAAATTTTGTTTGTTACAGCGGGTAACAAAATCGTTTACTTTAAGGGATATGTAACATTTTGTTTTTAAATTCTTGCAAAAAACCATATAACTGTCGGATTTTAATGGAACTTTACAATTTACAAGCTATTCACAAATAAATGAAATTATATTTGAAATTATTAATTTTAAAAAAATCTTTGTAAAATTTTTTTTTTTTTACATCGATTTGCCCTCCTTTGCGCAAATTCATAAAATTTCAAAAAATTAACTTTGTATCGAAAATTTGTTTTATTATTTAAACGCAGGATTAAATGGGGAATGTCAAACATTTAGCCTTTTTTTCCGAAAATAGTAACATAAAAAATGAAATAAAACCTGCCATTATTTAATTAAATACCTTTAGTACTTTTTTAAATAATATACTCGGACATTATATCTTCAAAATTCAGTGATCGTAGAAATTCTAAAAGGAAATAGTTTTAATTTTTGTTTTTAATTGTGTTGCAAAATTCCAATTTTTTTTTAAATTCTACAAAACCTTGTGGCGGGATTAGGTTAAGTTATATTGAAGACACATATACTAATCAAAAATTGAAAAGTTTAATACAAATCGTCAAACCAACTTGTATTTTTAAAATATTTTTCTTTTTGTGTATTGAAGGTTTTCCTTAGTATAATATTTTCTATAGTTACATTAAAGGTCATGTGTTTCACGGTTTCTTCCCTTTACTTGGAAAAAATTTAAGTTATATAAATTCTTATTAACCATGCTAACCATCTAAAGCTTTGTAGTTGTCATCACACGTCAATCACTTACGATAAAAATCAGAAAGATCGTACTCCGTGATTAAGTAGTCGATTTTAAATTTCATGATATAAAAATAATATTTATGTAAAATCAGGATGAATTTAAGTTCCATTTGCCCAATTTTTAAAACTAACGTGTCACAGAGTATGTTTTATTTTTTATCGTAAATTAATTTTTGTTTTAAATATGTCGATCTCTCAAAAATGCACGAAAACTGAAAATTAAAAAAATCTCAAAATCTACAGATTCCAAATCAATGTATTCTGTTTGAAACCTGAGTATTTTGATTATTAAATAAAACAAAGTAGAAATAACTTTTTTTATTTTCATAATTCAATTTAAAATGTTCAGATATTGATAATGGTGGAGGTCAGTCAGTCCTTTGGCAGGACTATTTTTGTAGGTAGTACAGAATTCAACGAATTCGAACTCGTTCTCGATTACCTATCTAGTATACAGTTCAATTCCGTTTTGAACACTTATGGGGTCTATCGTAATAAAGAAAGATTTATAGAACCTTTTGTCATATGTCTCACGGTTCTGATGTTAGAATCAACACAAATAATAGAAGAACATTTAGTAAACTTTCGTGTGTGGTTTATCTTTTGTTGAATGTAAGCCTACAGATTCTGTCTGTATGTGGCTACATTGGCAAGTATTATAAGGAGAATATTATAACCTGTCTTGGAAGGGTTATTGTAAAACTTAGGAAAATAGTTTCAATAAATAGCCGAATCTATAAATATATATATAAAACTACATTCACGAATCAAAGAGGGTAACCTTTTATAACGCCACCGAACATTTAGAGAATAGACATTTTTTATAAAATTCGCTCATGTAGACTCACAAACATTCAAGTAGGATATTTTGCGTAAATGATGTATAAAGTGTGAGGTATGAGTGAAGTTTGAGTTTGGTTTAACAGCATATCAACCTCTGTGGGTTATTTAATGCCAAGGAAGTGGAGTTTCAGTATTTTTTTAATGTTCAGTTATAGTGAGAAGGTTGATTTAGTGAGATTTTAATTAATTTTTTTGTATTTATTTTTAGAAAACTGAAAATATACCTAGTTTTTGTATTAAAAATATTTTGCTGAGAATAATTTTTTCCTTTAAAAATGTGTTATGGAAATAATTTTTCTTTAAATATGTATTGTTGGTAATATTTTCTTTCAAAAATATGCATATGTAAAAAATCTACTTCTATGTATATATTTCTATAAAGTCTATTTTTATAACAGTGTTTCGATCCCAGTTTAGGAATTAACCATTTCCAATAACTGGGACCATAACAGTCTTCACTCTGGTCAGGGTGGACCTGGGAACAACGTGATAAAGTGATTCCATGCTCCTGCAAACCTGCAATCAGAGGCCTTTCTGCGCGGATGCACCGTTTACCGTCATGCCCAGGACACATATGAGGGGAAGCGGTAGCAGTAGTGAAGATTATGGGAATAAGGTAGATACAGATTGACCTTTGCCTTGAAGAAATTCAAAACTAAGAGGGGGAAGATGATGTTCAGGGAAACCCGCGCGAAGAATGTTCCCTAAAGACAAGTTCTTTGAAAAATGGATTGTTCTTTTACATTTTGAACATAAGGAAACAAGGTTTATTCGACTCATGGAAGAGAAGGCATAACATATTCTAACGTTTACTGGTGGAACTAGATTGGAGTTCATCTGAACATTTGTCATGGAAAGTTACTTGGATGTTGCATGTTAAGAGAAAGATTTTATGGCAGAATGAAAGATGGCCCCACCACTCTACTACAAGATGACGCAAACGTTTGGAACTATATCAACACTGGAAAGTGAGCGTAAGCAATTGTTGAAACGCTTGAGTCAAGAATATGTCATCATTTTATTTTTGATTAATCTGATCTTTGTGGAGATAAAACATGGTAGAAGATTCTAGATATTTCTTGGGGCGATATTGTTATCGACCACTTTCATAACTTCTTCCAGCTAACTTAATGCCTAGAGTGAACACAGGAGACTAATAAGATGTCAAAATCTGGGCACCTCATGGAGCGCCCACGACGTTCATCGTAACCTAAAGAAAAACTCGAACGGTGGCATTGATAATACTGGTAAGGATGACAAGTCAGTTATCTCCCATTGAGCTGTTAGAACAGACCAAACAAGAGATCAGCAGCAAGGCTCAATCACTCATGCACTTGGTCTTTGAGTGCATTCGTAAACAATGGTAACATTTGCAGGTCTGTTTGCTAACGATCTGAGAATATGTATTTGTCAAATCTATTCTTCCGCACTGAAGTTTATAATCGTGCTGTGTCGGTTGTTAATCGTGCTACCAACTGTCGGTTGTTAATCGGCTTCCAACATACCCAAAAATGTCAGAACTTGGTAATCTTCACTGAAAGCTGATTATTTAGTATTTGGCTAACTGCCGACTAATAGCAACTGCCTAGTATTCTGAACTCGTAGAAGTCTAAGGAACTTCTCCCGTTAACTCATTAATATCGGAGGGGTGTTATCTGAGGAATAGGTGTTTCCCCCAGAATGTTAACGATCCACCTAGGAGGAACAAACAACACTGGACGAGCAAGAACCTTGGAAGGGGATGCTTGCATTGGTCTTGTTAGATTTGGAAGAATGGCTATTGACGACAACCTATATGAAGATGCAGAAAGACAGTCGTTCCGTGCTATACGTGATACACGCTTTGGGCGATCATGTCTCGAAGAACGCGGTATTCGACGAAGAACCTCCATAAATGGGTACCGCGCTGCTTTCTGTAGTGAACTGGGTTCGCAACTGAGGCTACAGAACCCAATCTGTCTTGTTATTTAACCCATAACTGGAGGGAAGGGCAGTTAATACCTTTCCCATACGTAAGTGAATGCAAGGAATTCAACTGGAATTCGAACTCGGCACCCCGATTTGTCATTTCCGAGTCGATATCCACTGCACCATAACGTATCCCTGAAGAAAAGAACTTGCCTGAAAAAGCTTTCCGGTATATTAAAGCAGGTGTTTGTGCAGCAACTCATTATTCCACACTGCCTCAGAATCTGAGATCATTAAGGTAATCATTCTGGTAGCAAAGCGACCATCAAAAATATCGCAAATCTGTGGGTAATGATAGTTTAAAGGTGCAGTTTGGTAAAAAATAGTTTAAACAAATTCTTGGGAATTCATTGCTCTATCCCTTTAATTTTTCTGTAAAAGACAGACGACACGAGCCGAAAGCAAAAACAAACGATAAATTTATTCTGAACACAGAAAATAATGAATTCATTTTGCGTTGTGTCCCAATGATGGCCAATAACATGTATGTAAAAATAATCAATGCAAATTAAATATACCCTTTTGTAGTAAGTATAATGTTACGCAGGTCCTCAGAAAGAAAACTACATATAAAATGTAGAAAAAGTGAAGATAATTTTCTGAAAGTTTTCAAAAATTGGTATATTTCAAAGTAGAAGTTCGTGGTAACAATAGTGAATATCCACCAGCTTGAAGACATTTTTTCCGTGATATGAGAGCAACTTTAATGCTCTTAATTCCTCGTCTGGTGGCTGTCAAATTTCTTGTGTTGTTTTTCTTTCTGGAATGGGAAATTGATCTTGGTTCAACAAGCAGATGTTCTTTGAATCAACTCCTGTCCCCTACTTTATTGTCTACAGGTAGGCTCTAAATTCACTTCACAGGATTTGGAGAAAACCTTTCAATTGATTCTGGATGAAAAACAAACGTAGCTGTTTTCCCACAAATCAAAATGTACTAAAAATATTTTTAAATTAAAAAAATTAAGCATGGGCTAACGCAATATCAGTCTTTTCTCCCAGAAAGCAGACAGAAACTTAAATTTGCTGAGATGATCTGGATAAACTAATATACTTCTTGTCACTCGGGGAAGTTCCATTCTAATGAGGTGATCAACTGTAGTATTCTCTTATAGATTTGTTGGAGTGTTTGCTAACTTAATGACACCGTAAGAGGGGGGGGGTGCTGGGCGCGATATACTACGATGAAAATGAATGCTCGCCAGCCTCCCACCCAGAAACAGGCAAAACGGCTGACAATTTCTACAGACTTGGGAAATATTTTCTCTTTCAGGCAACAATTAGATAATTTTGCCAGGGTTAGAGATAACACTAAACAAGGTTATAGAAATGTCATAGCAGTTTGATATAACCACCTTGAAATATCCTCGGAAACAGGGAAAACGGCTGACAATTTCTACAGACTTGGGGAAATATTTTCTCTTTCACCTTGTTCAATAATTTTTGCCAATATTAGAGATAACGTTGTGTTTTCTTTCTAAATAGCCTGATAGCCTATCGGGCGGATTTTAGTCTAGTTCCTGCAGAGGGCTTTTGGGCCTTTTACCTTCAGCGTCCTATGTACGTAAATTTTAAAAGTTATTAAATTTAGAGATAATAAGATTATTTTATATATGTTCAACATATTTATTTTTAATCTTTCGTATAGGCAAACCCGATCTCATTGAACATGCGTACATTTCTATTTTTGTGCATAATTTTTATTCTACTGTTGAAAATTTTTTATGTTAATTTCGTTGTTTTTACACATTTTTTTTATATTTTCTTCAGCGCAGTCCGACCGATTATCAAAGAATTTTGAAAAATTCAAATATTTCACAGAATTTGTCGGACGGGGGTCAGTTTCTATACAACGTGAAAATGATACCCGCCATTTTGTAGTAAATAAATGCTCAATGATTGTGATTCTGCATGATGGTTTTACAACAAATTCTATTTGATGTCTGTAAATTTTTTAGGTTGTATCTTTCCATTGAAATTATTTTTAAAAGTTTGTAGAAACAGACATGATAGAAAGAAAACTGACCGAAGTTTATTAAATGCTTAAAAATTTACAATTAATTAATATATTGACTTAGAAACTAATAAACTTTTATTCAAAACTATTGTCCTCATCCGCACACCTTTTTGTTGCCATGTACGACGTTTCGGCCGTTATACGCTCTAACCTTCTTCAGGTGCTCAGATTGCCGAACAGAACCTTGCCACAATCCGCACCTTGGTATATCATCTCCATCCCTTGCTTGTTCACACCAGCAAACTGTTGAACTCCACAATGGGTCGTCAGGAACCAACAAGGTCTATATCCATGACTACCAAAGGAGGCTCTACATAAGTGTTCTGTTTGAAATTCTGGTAGCTGAAGAAGGCCGGGGCGTACAACGGTCGAAACGTCGTACAAATGGCAACAAAGATGAAGACAATGATCCGAATAATATAATCTACCTCATCTCGAAATATAGACAAACCAATAAACACAAAGAATTGAACTGCTAGGTAAACGATTTCTTATTTGAGAATGACAGAAGATACACAACTTATAACTGGGGAACAAATACTCAGTATACAGATAGAAAATGATTTCAATAAATACTGCAAAAAATAGAAAGGAAAAGGGTATAAGACAAAGGTATGCTATAGCAGACTTATTCAAGGTTTACAGTGTAGAAGCAATCTGAGGAGAATTACAAGTCAATCAGGATTTATTATTGAAGGAGACAAATTTTAAAGTAAGATATATGTTTGGAGCAGACACAGAAGAAACTGCTGTGAGCTGAGAGAACGTAAAAAGAAAACAAGAAAGGACTAACCGTAATTTGCAAGAAGATATAATATATCGTTGTCAACAAGAGGAACAGCTAGTAGACCTAGGTGGAGACACAAAAATCAAGCAAGGGACAAAATTTTTAATCTAGGAAGGTTTTTAACCGAGGACGAAAAGTGCAACGGAATAGTGGAAAATGCTTTAAAACAATAACTTTTCTGCCTGCAGTCAGCATGGCTGATGTTCAGACTAAGTGAGCAACACAACATGATCTCATGTTTCCCACTGTCATGAAGTGGAGCGACTTAAATAGTCAAAAACACCCATTCTATTTCTTATAGGTACCTCCACTAATTTGCCAAAAAAGAAAAAAACGCCAAATGTGATTAAAAAAACAAAGTTTTATCATCAAAATGTTTATGCCATTAATTTGGAGAAAAGACAAATGCATTTCTTAATCATTTAATTTTTTTTTTAAATTTCCTTCGAAAACAACATTAAACATTTTTGTTTTTTGTGCCAGTAATGTTACTAGATATTTTTAACGTGTTTTTTTTTAGTGAAAAACTCATTAATTCAAATTATTGCAAAAATCCAATGAATTGTCTGATTTTTAACAAAAGTTCGAACAAATAAATTATTTTTTTTGAAATTATATTTTTAGAAAATCTTGGTAGAAAATAATTTTTTCATAACTGTTAACATCCCACCATTTAATGAAATTTGAACTTGAATAGTCCGCAAACTTTGTTGGTGTGCTGCTACTAACATCGGAAAGCCGCGCTGCCCGTGCAACTTAAAACATTTTTAGGCGTAGAAAATTAATTTTATTTATTTATTTTTTTATACTTTGTTTTTGATTGAAAAAACACTTTAAAAAATTCTTTTGTTTCAAAATTCTAGGAGCAAAATATTCACCTTTTTTGTTGATAAAATGAATTTTTAAAACGTCAGAATAAAAATTAAATACAAAATAAAATTTTTAAAAAAAAAATAAAACATTTGTTCATTTGGCCGTAATGAAGTTGTTCTGTGACGTACTTCAACAATAATATGATTTTAGTCTTTACAGACAATCTAAACTGATAGCTCCATTATGCAAAATTGCAAAAAGGAAAAATTATGAACCAACTTCAAAAAGTATAATTTGCTTCAAATATGTACCTGAAAATTTGAATGGCGTAGCCAAAAATGCCAAAGCTTGCAGAGGGGCAAATTACCTGAACAGATTAAAAAACATATAGTGTATCGAGGCAGCAAATAATTTCTAAACATATGCTGTTAAATATAAGAGACAATGAATGTCTATTATGTTTAATCATGAAGCCGTTGTAAACGTCTAAATTAAAGCCAAAATACTGACGTTTAGAACGGCTCATGATTAAACATAATAGACGTTCATTGTCTCTTATGTTGCTGCTGTTAAATATTTCAGCAACAATCTTTCATTTTTAAACATGTTCCTTAAAAGCGACCAACAAAAAAGATTTTAATTTTTGATTAATTTTTCTATTATTCTTACGTGTTTGCTGTTGGCTGGAGATAATGTATGTAAAAATGTTCCATATTTTTTAACATTCCAAGCGCTTTCAGCCTTTTCACATGCCATTTCAAAGTGTTATTTTTTCTGCTGTTGTTATAATATCGCCGCTTTGGCTGTAATGTATTTTTGTGTTCTTTGTGTTTTTGAAAGAGTTCTTCGGCTATCTCGTGATGAGCGCAGCCGTTATGCGTAAGCATCTGTCAATTAAAAAAAAAATCTTTCAAAATTCTACTTCCACTGTTAAATAGTGTAAAGGTTGATGGTAGAGAAAATTGTTTGATATATAGTGCCTCTCTTATGGCGTAGTGCCTTTGATATTGTGATTTAAATAGTATTTTTGTATTTTCAACCAAGTTTTCTTGAAATTCTTAACCTTAAGTTATCAATTTGATAAATGCTTTTATTGCACCTAAACAGGTGGCATGTAAGTTGTCTACTAAAGAGGTGGTAGTATATATATATATATATATATATATATATAGGTATGTGGGTAACAAGTGTACATACGGAAATACACATATGTATAAAATAATATTCAAATGTGCTCCAAAGAAGAGTGCACAGTATAAACAGAGCTACTGATTAGTATTAATAAATATACATTATCTTACGTTGATGGCAAGACTCAGGAGTTTTATGCATTAACTGTATCTAATATAATCTAAACTTATTTATAAATGAACTGTGTGTGTGTGTGTGTGTGTATCCGTTACTACTAGACTCAAAACGGCTGAACCGATTTTCTTGAAAAATTGCAATTGTACTATAAGCGTCTGCAGGTGTTCTTGGCCAGGTTTTGTGTCGCGGTACCCCCGGTAAATATCAAAAATCGATAATGAAAAAATCGGGTTATAGAAGGAGTGGTCGGGATTTTTAATTAAATTTATTTGCCTCATAGACAAGACATAAACGATATTCAGAAGTTTCAGGATTGCAGATATTACAATAGTGCGAAAATCGATAATAGGCAAGATGTTAGGTATGTATGTATGTCTGTTTATCTGCGCCTATATCTGCATTTTTTCAGCCTTTTATTTTAGTTTTGCTTCGGGTTTGTCCCTAAGTAGGTATAATTGTAGTTCTTAGTCTAAGCCATGATACCATTTACTCAGAGGACTTATTTAGCCTTAAAAATTCAGTTGACGACGAAAAATCTTATTTGATATCGATACCAGGAAATCGAACAACTTACATTCATTGATTTTTCTTTTTTAGTCTGGTTTCCTTTAACTGGAAACAACTATTGCTTTTTAGTCTTTCGTACCAGCATCAAAGTCTGAGCGCCAGGACCATGGATTAATTTTAAAGCTTTCATTTACACCCGGGCAACGCCTGACTATACTGCTAGTATAATATAATGTAATATATATATTTATTTATTTATCTGTAAATTAATATATAAAACTTGGTTTGAAATAGCCATTTCAAACATGTCATTTAAGGCAATACGGTTACGACCTCTTATAAACAGAGAATGAATAAAGTTCTGGCTTCCGTGAAGGTTAGCTTGGTGAGAAAGGGTTGTGATTACCTGTTTGAAACGACAATCACCTTTTTTATTTTAAACATGTTTCATTAAAAACTGACAAGGAAGATTTTAATGTATTTTGATTTAATTTGTACAGTATTATTTTACGTTTCCCTTTTTGCTGGAAATAAGGGTAAAATATTCCATATTTTCGACTTCCTAAGCGCTTTCAACCTTTTTACACTTCTATTTCAAGGATATTGTGTCATTTTTTCCGGTGTTGTTATTGTGTCCTCTGTGTTTGACTGTGATGTAATTTTTGTGTTCTTTATTATTTTGAAAAGAAGAGTTCTTTAAAAACATATAAATATATAGAATGGCATGGAAATTATCAACTGTCAAAATTAGTTATCGCTATTTTTAATCTGTGCTTCTGCCTTAAGTAGAAAACGATAAATAAAATATAAAAAAAAGTCGAAAAATCCGGCATTTATTCTTTACCCTTGATCTATCAGTCAATCCAAATTCAGTGATACACTAGCCAAGATGATCGTAATATAAAAGAAACACAACTGGATGGGCAGAATATTTTCCCTTGTAGGTTACCATTACTTGCAGTGTTGGTTGCTAACCAAGGATATAGAGCCCAATCTATTACTGTTTTAACCCATAGCTGGAGGGAGAAAAGTAATTCTATTGTATTAATATAAGTAATAATTAGTAGGGATCATTTTATAACATCATGACTATAGAAAACAGTCCCCTACTTTATGTCCAGTAGAAATTTTATGTTTAATTACGTTCCCAACTTCAAGCATAATTTAGTCATTCAAAGTCAGCTAAGTGTCTTATGTGATACGCTTGGGCGATCATGTCTTAGAAGAGACATGACTGACTGAACAAATTTTCCCAGTAGGTTGCCATTAATTTTGCGATAGTAGTTTTTCGCCAAGGCTATAGAACCCAATCAGAGATTCAACCATGATAACAGTCAGTCATTTAAGTATGCCATGCGATACAAGCGGGCGATCATGTCTTGAAAGATACATCACTGCCTTCACTGACTGGGTGAATATTTGCAGTAGGTTGTTGATTCTGTGGCTGATGGGTTGGCAATAAAGGCTATAGAACCTAATCTATCCTGCTGTTTAACCCATAGCTGGAGGAGGAAGATGGTTCTTGTTTTCAAAGGAGTATTTGCCATATAAGTGAATACAATGAATTCAACTGGAATTTGAACTCGGCTCTATGATTTCTCGACTATTGAGTTGATATCCACTACACCACAACACACATTTGAGAAATTGGCTAACAAATAAAACTTGTCGATATTTATTTCCTTGAGAATAGTCGAGGTGGAAAATTTAATTATTGACTTTTGTAAATGATAAATAATTTTTTTTTATTTAATCAAACAATGCCAAAAAATCTTTCAGGCACACAAAGACGTTTGTTTTCTTTTTTATTTTTATCTTCTGCTCGTGTTTTCAATAGAGATCATATTTTATTTTGAGCATTTCTTTCAAGAATGGATCGTATCCCAATTCATAATAAGTACATTGATCTAAACTTTTGTCAACGCCTATACCTTCAGCTTGTTAAATTTCTTCTTCAAATTGATCTTTGCAGAAAATATACTTCCAAATATTAGTAAAAATAAGTTTATTATTGTTTTCATTTCTATTCGAAATGCCAATTCATTCCTCGAGTTAGAACAATGGTTTATCAATCTCGGTACTCAAATCTATTAGAGCAGGTAGTAGGTTCGATCCTGCGAGGTACCCAATACTTTCGGCCTTGTGCCACATTGTAGCAACCTTGAAAATCAGCACTATTATGAAATTTCAATGATTAAAATGCTTGAATAGGTTCATGTGATAGTTTATCTTAATATTTTTAATGCGATAGTCGACTTTGTGCTTACTGCCTAATGTTCTTACTCTAAGATTCTATGCTGCTTCGAAGTATTTATAGATTTAGTTTTATAATTTGTCGGTTTCCTTGTTTAGAAGAAGCTGTGTTAGAAACATTATTATATTAAAAAAAAGGTCGAAAACAATGAAGAAAGATTTGGTAATATACAACTTTCCCTTTTGCTGAAAATTTACTTTTTATTTGTATGTGAATAATTTTTTAAAAATTAAAAAAAGAAAAGACAAATCCTCCCTGGCCATGAAATAAAAACTCCCAGTGCTCCTTTTTAACATAATAGAGCACACAAGGGGTGTGAATCCCCATGTTGGAAAAAAACTGGTCTAAAATGATAGCAGTGAATAAAGTTTCAACTGTTTAGAGTTTGTTAGTCAAAGACACATTAAATAAGCATATGATAAAGAATACTACAACCCAAACATGTCGTGCCTTGGTGCACGTTGTATATCGACTAGGTATTGGTTGGCCCATTATGGATCAATTTTGTAGAAAACACTCAAAACCATCTCCCATATTACTGAGAACCTACATAGAACAATAACGCTGAGATGCTGACCGCATAATGACATAATCCCATTAAGGATCTTATAATCAAAAAGTAACACCAAATACTAGTATTACAGACATGATTGGTCTTCTGTGCAAGTTGAATGTTAGAAAAAATCCTCGAAAGAACAAACTGCACTCCATCCCAAATATTAATCACAGAGATGACTAGCTTGTAAGAAATGGTTTCTTCTGTAGTTCCGGAATTTTGAGAGTGGCATATGAACGGTTTTCAAAATAGTCAAATCTTGTGTTCATCAGGAGATAATTTGACAATTGATATAGAAAAATTCAACTTTGAATTCATTGATAATGTTGATTATACTGTATCCAAATTTTTTTTTTTAATTCATCCATATATAGAAAAAGACATCTCACAATCCCGCTCTCTTCTTTATACAACACTTTAACATATTATGGTCTCTGTGATCGTATTTGTCATCTAATATTTCTTTTTAAATTGCAAAGACATATACTTTATTTGGCGGAGAATATTCAAGATGGATCAAGTATTCTTAAAAGGAGTACAACGACTTTCCAACTTATATTTTGAAGCTCTCCGGAGAGAGATTCGGAATTAAATATTTGATCAATATTCTTCCATTGGAATAAACAATTTATCTACAATCATAGCAACATTATGAAATGACAAAAATCTCTAAATAAGATAAAATCTAATAATTTAGAACAATATTATCATTCTCTCAAGTTACTGCTGTGTCAGAATGAAGACCAGATTCAGATGTTCGAAAAATTTTCAAAATGGGGAATGAAATATACATACATTTGAGATGGTAAATAAAATCCAAGCATCATTCGAAAGGTAAAATCCAACATGGCGAAACTCTGCAAAAGAAACAAGAAAATATGAGAGAATGTTTTACCTCCAAGCAGACAATATTTCGTTGAGAATTCGTTTATCTCATTTAATTGAAAAAGAATCAAGAAATTATTAGAGAACTTTTCTAGCCAAAAATACTTATATATATCATTTATAGAATATATGACATCTATTCAGAATCTAACTTCGACTACATTTTGAATATATCTAGAAATGGTTACAATGACTTTATATAATTTGAAAAACAATCAAAACGATATATGCATAATAAACCAGTTTCTAAGTTTGTCAATGTTTCATCAGTATTGACGTAATTATTGGATAATGTTGTTTGAAAATTCATGTTTGAATTGTGACTTGAAAACTTTTATTTCCATATTCACAAAAGCTTGTCTTTTAAATTTAAACATTTAGATACATATATGCACATATATACATATGCACATATATCGACATATATACATATATATATATATGCATATATATATATATACAAATATACATTGATACCCTAATAAATTTAGGCGTACTAAAAGTAGCTGGACCAAATTTTGGCGTATGCAAAAAAGTATTACCCGTTCATTTATTTTATCTAAACTAAGATGTACATTCAAACTGAAGTGGTGTTAAAAAATGAATACTTCAGTTAAAAGTTTTTATCTATATAAGATTTTATATACAATGCATAAATGGTCATTACACCACTGGAGACACGTGTTAAACTTTTAGACACTGCAATATCTTTTTACAAAATAATTTTAGTTAGACGTTAGCACACACAGTGTTTGCAAATAAAAATTTTCAAGTTGAAAATATATTAAGATGTTCTTTAACTAAAATAAAATAATGAATCAATAAAAACACTAATGTTGATTTCTTTTCTGAAAAGCTGATATTTTAAATCAAAACTCCCTTTTTTATTTTGAGATAGAAAAAATTGCAACTTTTACTCTGTAAAGATGTTTTCAAACAAAATGCAATTTAAATGTTTCCTTTTTACATTTTTCGACATTTTAAAAATGTTTACCAAATTCATAATATTTAAATTTGTCAATATTTTTTTTAAATTTAAAGTAATAAATACATATATTTACATGGAAAAAGAAGATATTACAAAAAAATATTATTTTCAAAACAATTGTTACTGCCTTTGACACAAATTAAATAGCTTTTAAGACTTCCGATTCTACAAAAAGAATTAAGAGCGAAAATAAATGAGAAACAAAATGATAACATTACCTGAGAAAGTGAAGCAATTGAAGCTGATATTATCAACTGAAATGTATTTGTTCTTACAATGTACAGCCGGACGTTTTTTTGAGGAAGAGCCTTACAGTGAATAATGAGTGAGAATAACAGCCATTTCTGCAAGAATAATATTTTAAATAAAATATGGGTAACTTAATTAAGAAATAATAATTAAATAAATAAAATAAATAATTTAATTAAATTAAATAATAAATTAATTAATTATAAATTAATAGACCATCAATTAATAATTGATTAATTAAATAATATAAATAATAATTAATAAATAATTAAATTCAATAATAAAATTAAATAAATAAATAATAAATTAAATTAAATCAAATTAAATAATTTAATTAAATAAGTAATAAATTAATAATTAAATTAATTAATTAAATTGAATTAAAAGAAAACTAAATAAAACTAAGTTTCTTTAAAACTAGGTTAATTAATATAGCAGTACCGACAATAAATTTTCTAACACTGCGATAAATGGAAGTACAAATTACAAACAACGATTCTGGAAAAGGATCACGTGGAATATTATAAGAGATAACTCTAATAAATATTTTCAGATATTTTTTAATATTTTTATGCTGTACTTTTCTAAAGAATACAAATATGATGCTCATTAATAAATAATAACTAAATGAATTAAATTAAATAATAAATTAATAAATAATGATTAATAAAATAATTAAATAAATACAGATAATAATAATAATATAAATAATAAATAATTAAATTGATAAAAATAATAATTAAATTAATTAAAATAATAAATTATAAATTAAATCAAAATAATAAAAATTAAATTAAATTAAATAATTAAGTTAAAGAAATCTAAATGCGCTTCAGATTACGGCCCAGTTCATATCACTATAGATTAATGACATTAAATTTTCCGTATTTGTGGTAAATGCGAGAAATTGTTCAAAATCAGAAACAACGATTTTCTGACTTGTGAGTATTTACAAAGTCAGAAATTATGCAGGAATGGAATATCTAATGACTCTATTTTCCATTTAATGTTCTTAGTAATTCATCCAACTCTGTGCACGAGTTGGATGAATTCAAGAACATTGATGAGCGCTCTCGTTGGCTAGGGCTTGCAGTGTTGGGTGCGTAAAGGGAACGCTCTTTCGAATCTGTTGTGCTTTGCGCGATATTAAGGAGCATATTCTGGTTCCTTCTTCCAGTGATTTTCAATGCCATCGGAATCCACGACACTTCCCGAGCCTTTGATTCATTGAAAACATTTTGTATTTCGCGAGCTTGCAACTTCCCTCTTTCACACCGCCGTACTACTCGGCTCGGATTCTAAATTCAAAAGAAAAAAATCACTCGCCCAAATCTGTTTTTAACTTGTTGCTAACACACACCACCCATACCCGCACAGACCGTATACCTTGTATTTCTTCCTTTCAGTGAAGAACTGATATTTTCCTGGAATCATACGAACATTTTATCTGAAAACACTTGGTTTCTAGCTTTAACACACGTAACACTCGTCTCAATTTTGATATTCACAAAACCAAAATTAATGCTCAGACCTTTCATACACTTTCCAGTTACATTAACAAACTCAATGAAAACTGAACGTGTCCTGACAAATAACGTATTCTCCTTCCATTCTAATTCAGGACGTGCAAAAGTAATAGCAACTCTGGTTTCTTTCACTTTTTATCATGCAAAGAAAATCTGAACTTATTTAGAATTGTGTTGCAACCCAAGGACTAAATTTTATTACATTATCCATGATCAGTCATCGGATACAGTAAACCTTCCAGGACACTTTCTTGTTGTAGGCTTTATTCATTCCATTCTCTATTTCATTACGTTTGATCACATATCAAACACCTTACATTCTTATAACACTGAATCACTAACATTTTGTAATCTTTACTGATATAAATTTGTTACATGTTTTATTTAATGATCTTGTGATTTATTTGTGTGTTTTTGTTTGTCTGAAATTTCACATAATATATATAATGATATATATTTGATTGTTTGTGGATTTTGTTACAGGAAGAACACTATTTGGCCATAATTAATACACCCACGTCATATAAATCCGCAACAAGTATTCCCCCTCCCACCCATAACTTTTGATAGTCATTGTTTATTTATTTAAAAAAATAGTAGCTGCATTTAAAAAGCTGAAAATGCAATCCCACAAATTAATATTCTTCTAGTTATACTAGTTAGAGGGGTTTTCAA